>JAKRZM010000451.1:126374-163743 GCA_036379175.1 Heliconius cydno galanthus | reverse complement strand
TGGAGGGAATGAATTAATATCTATTAACATTTTTATTTCTTTGTTCTGGCACCAAGGCAAAATCCCGGCGTTGGGTTCCGCGACTCAACACACAATGCCTCGAAAAAATCGGCGTCTTGATTGCCGCAACCTAACATCGCATAAAAAATTATACTACAATGTAAAAAGAAAAGTAAATAAATATATTGTCATCTACTGAAGCTATTTAACAGAGGACTCATAATTTTATCTATCAACATATAGGTGCTAAAATATGCATACAAAATTGAAAATTATTTAAATAAACATTTAAAACCAAATAAAATTAGATCTGGGCCAGAAATTATCAGTGACAATTTACATGTTTCTACATGTGAAAAACTGTAAGTGTCTTACATAAATTGTATTCAGTATGTAACATTATCTAGATTAACATAATAAAGCTTAAGAAGTTGTTTGGTTGAACATACTAATCTTAGTGCTTCTAGTTTGAATAGAAAATTTCTGTTTCTTTTATAGGAAGGCTATATTATATCACAATATGACTTCTAAGTAACTTAATTTCATTTGAACATAGTGGTAAAGCCACAAATAAAAGTTAATACTGCAATAAATAATATACCATAACATTATTATACTAAAGTTAGAGTGTGTTTAAATGTTTTATTTAATAAGTATAGTTTGAACCCTTCTCATTAAAACATAAAAAGGATTCTGTTATAAATTCAATTTAAATTGTATATCAAACAATTAAATAATTCTTTCAATACATTAATAGGCAATTAAATTTATTCCAGTTATTAAAGATATATGGTTTAAAATATTACATAATTATATTATTAATGCAGGTTATTAATATAGTAATAATCTACTCAAGTCAATTGTATGTTCCTTGAATTTGTAATTAAAAGACTATTAAAAACTGTACTATCATTAGAAAATAAGGAAAAAGTGAACATATCACTTCACTTAGCAAGATTATGAAATGTTAGGGCCAGTTTTTATAGAAAATTATTAATTTCTATTGAAAAAAGTATTTAGATTCTCAAATGGAGCTTATACAACCAGACACTAACCCATTGCATCACAAGGGATTCTAAATATTATCATAACTAAACAAAATAACATCATAACTGTTGCAAATAAAAATAGTATTTTTCTACTCACCCATCCAAACTCTTGCAAGGCCTCACATTAGCATACAAATCAAATTCTTTACGCAACGCCAAATTCAGAGATCTATAGCCCTTCCCCACTGGTGTCATAAGGGGGCCTTTGAGGCCAATTTTGTTTTCATTGACTGAGTCAATTGCACGTTGTGGTATTCCAAATTTACCATCTGGGCCCTAGATTAGAATTTTTTTATTAGTATAATGTTTGAAAATATTAAATAATCTATAGTCATAAAAACATGTTGGCACAATTTTTGTGATGTTTATTTTAATTTATATTAGAAATTACAACTAAAATAAGTATATTTAACATTTCTTCGATAATCTTCTCTGTCATAAAAACGAGGTAAAACAATGTTTTCCTTATATTAAAATTGTAAAAGCAGTAAAACCACAGTATTTCTTTTAAATAAAAGTATGATTATTTTAAATTGAAATAGATTTTAAAAATAAACTTTTAGTGTTTTAAAGCATAATAGAAACCATATGGGCACTTACTCTAACAGCTGTGACGTCCACTTCATCCCATTCAATGGGTACTTTGGCAGCTTCAAATATTTTCTGGACGGCCACCGTGATCTCGGGGCCGATACCATGGCCGGGAATGAGGGTTACCTTGCGCACCCCCGTACTGTACTGCGCCACACCAGCTCGCCCTGCTGGGACCTAGCAATAACAGAAAATTCGTATAACCTCTACCACGAAACCAAAATTAAAGAGCATAATAAAATATTTGTTAACCTCATTTTTCACACTCGCGACCCCTCCGGAGGGCTTATTTGTTCCGGACTCGAACAATTTCAGTAAGCTTTCCACAACTTTACTCTCACGAAAAGGCTTCAAAAGCGCATTTATGTAATTCTTCGACATAACTATAAGTCTATTTTTGGATGTCAAAAGAAATTAAACGAGCCGTTGCAAACGATAAACGTGAGGGGGGTTGCATGCAGGATATTATAAAGAAAACAAATTTACAACACTATCTACAAACTTACGATTTTTCTGATAATTCTCGCAGCCATTTCACAAAATTAAATTTTACGACGAGAGGCACTTCGCGGCGGCGGCGGGCGGGGGGAGGATACTGCGAACTCGACGACGACGCATGACCGGAAATTACCGTCAAGGTTAACTTTTCGCGGTATTTCGACAAATTATTTAAATTATATTTATTATTAAATATTTTTACTTAATTTTATTATAAATGGTATACTTACATAATTTGTTAATATTAGAGCTTTATATAAACATTTATATAATAATCTATAAAATGTATATTGGATATTATGAAATAAACATTTATAGTGTTATTAATGATAGCTTACAAAATATTTGAAAGTTATATTATTATAAATTAGGTATATTTGGATGATACTAAACTGATTTATTAGTCGTCAAAGTGAATTGTGTCTATGTAGTATGTACTAAGATTAAACGTTGACATTGACATTTAAAGGAAATTGATAACTTGTCATTTGCATATTCTTTTCTTATTCTATTTTCTAAAATATGCCGAATGGCAAATACTATTTCTCAAAGTTCTCAAACAAAACATATGAAAGATATAGAATATATGTGCAGTTTATTGAAATAATGAAACCACATCAACAAAAGAAATAATTAAAACTTCATTATAAACTTAATTACTTCAAAAAATACTTAAATACAATACTTATGTCATGTTAAAGTGTTTTTGTTTTCATATAGAAAATAAATAACAATGGATCAACCGCTTTCGTTGAAATTGTCGTCCTTGAGTCTGATTTCTCAGCACAAGTTAAAATGTATATTAGCAAAATGTGGCGATAAAGCAGATTTAATAATAGATCCAAGACTAATAAAACCTTTGGAAAGAATTTGTGGAGTCAGTTGGCTCAGGTAACCTCTTTTTAAGATTTTACATTCTCATTGCTATTGTATACATTATGGAACAAAAAAATATCTTTAATTTTCAGGCAACATGGAGTTGATAAAATATATAAAATGGATCCACAATTGGGTGCAACAACAAACACCAACCGCATCTATTTTATTTCAGCTTGCACATTAAAATACAAGTGTGTTTTGGACCAAATATCCTCAATACTGAGTCAAAATCCATCGTTAAGTGAGACAAAATGTTTCAATATCATAATAGTTCCTAAAGTTATAGCAACTTATGATTCCATGCTAGAAAACAGAGGTCTATATGATATTGTGCAATTACATTCATTTTCATGGGAGTTTATTTATTTAGATGATCAGTTACTAAGCTTAGAACTACCTTTTTTGTATAAACAATTATTTGTAGAAAAGAACCATTCTCTTCTATCTAGTATTTCTATGTCATTATGGAGTTTATTTCATGTAACGGGCAAACCAAAATGTGTTTTATCTTTGGGCAAACTGTCTGCAAGTGTACTTGATATATTAGAAGTATATAATGAAAGTTATGAAAGAGATTTTGTTATTCCTCAGTCTCAGGATATAGGTGCCCTAATAGTTATTGATAGAGATCAAGATTATGCTTCAAGTTTACTCACACCGGCTACCTACAGTGGTTTATTGTGTGAAATATTTGATATTAGCTGTGGACATCTAGAATTGAACAAAGAAACAAAACTGAAAAGTGGTAAATTAAATTTTATAAATACAGAAACTAAATCATCAAAACCAAAGACTACAGCCATGATGCTTGATAGTTCTATAGACAATTTGTATGGAGAAATAAAACATAGACATTTCTCTGAAGTACTTAGCGTTTTAAGCTCAAAGGCTAAGTTATTAAAAAATGAGGATATAAAAGCTTTAGGTATTCAAGAAATGAAACAATATGTCGCAACTAAATTACAACAAATTACTTTATATAAGCAAAATTTAGTGAACCATGTGTTGGCTAGTGAAACTATTATATCTGAAATGGATAATAAATTTGAAAATTTAACATTTACTGAGATAGAAATGTTAAATAATAGAAATAAGAAATCCAATTTTACATTTGTTGATGAGAACTTTGGGACAGATATACATATTTATAATAGCTTACGCTTAATTTGTTTATTGAGTTTAACCCAAGTTTTGTCTTATGAAGAATACAATTCACTTGTAAATAAATATTTATTAGCTTTTGGTTATAAATTTTTATATGTTTTTAATAATTTAGTTACAGCAGGACTATTAGTGCAGCCTTCTAGTCCTAAATTGTCTTTAACTAATTTGGGAACTCTAAGTGATAGATTACCAAAATGGCAGAATGAGTTTCAAACTGTTGCTAACAAACTCAAACAACTTCCTTCTAAATCAGATGATGGTAAATCACCTAGTTATGTATTTAATGGAGGTTATGTCCCACTTGTTGCAGTTTTATGCAATGCTTTATTAACCTCGGACTCTTTTATTGAAGTATTGAATAAATTAGCAGCCTTAAATGATTTAAAAGTAGGTGGTTCCATAGTAGATAAGTTAAAAAATGGCATTGAAACTTTAAATGAGAAGTTGTCAAATTTAAACATGCAGAATGATTTAGATTTTGGGTCAATAGATGCTAAAAGTTTGTTAAAAATATTGAAAAATGAGAGTATACTATCCTCTATCTCATTAAATCCTAGGACTGTTTTAGTTTATGTTATAGGGGGAATTACTTATGCTGAAATAGCGGCTTGTAATGTAGTACAGACAACTACTAATAGTAAAATTATAATTGCAAGTGATAATATTGCTTGTGGAAGTGATTTAATGGCCGCTAATATGTAATTCTTGTTTTATATTGCACTTAGCACGTAATTATATTACGTTTTCCTGTAATAAAAAGACAAATCACTACATTCTCAATAATATGGAAAAAAAATGACCTGATACTTAATATAGCAAATATGGTTAGAATATTAACAAATTTAAATTAACTAAATAAATAACAGAATAATGTTATTCTTACTTTTAAGAAAACATAAAAATTAAACGTACATTCTAATTCAAATTTTATACAATTATATGTGTTCTTAAAAGTATTTTTCTTTCCTCAGTGTGGAACAATACTTTAAAAATGTAAAAAATGTTATTCTTAATAAAGAAAAACCTATATTTTATATATAATCATTTTCCTGAGTAGGATAGCATGTGAACTTTAACATCGGATATGTTTCCACTGTGTGCATGTGTTCATTGCATTTAATAATATGGACAAATGCTTGAGATATTAAGTTTTTACCCAAAGCTGATATTATAAATGTACGTATTTTAAGTAAGCAAAAAGTTTTTGTAAACTATGTTAAGATTTTTCATATAATACTATATTATAAAATCTATTTACTATTAAGCTTCTCAAAGGATTTAGAAAAAGAAATAATAAATCTTGTGTAAGTTTAAGAATACTTATTATCTCAAAGAGTTTTTAGTTATAATTAATATACCTACCTAAATTTTAAATTTATGCTTGGGCACACAAAAAAGATAAATTTACTAAGAAAATACTTTATTTGTAAATATCACAGTAAAAATTACAAATTTAACACTACATAATATACATACTGTGGCCTCTAAACAAAAACTGTCAAATATCTCTTTGCTTTACACAAAAAGAAATGACAAATATAATTTTGTTTAAAAAAGAAATTTATTTTAATGTTTCTTAATAAAATTAATAAAATAAAGTCTTATATTAAAATTATACAATATAAATATATAAGTTAGTTGACTTGCAGCATCATACATATATAGATATTAAGAACTTGACAAAACAATAGTCCATTCTCCACTTTTTGAGACATTGCGTGTTGAGTGGCGGAACTTAACGCCGCAACTTGATGGAAAATGAGTAAGCAAGGTAAATATATTTAAGAAATTATATTTTAAATAAGTAGAAGAAATAAATTTTACTATTGAAATACAATAGTTTGAACATGAATCAGAACAGAAAGAAACGTAGAACATCAACCTTTAGGATCTCCTGCAGGAAACTACTTTGCATTGGATCTGAAATCTCTTGCGTGATTCAAGTTTATCAGATAATAGGTTTTTTTTAAATTAAATTTCATTCAAATTAAGTATAACATTTTCTAATTATTATAGACAATTTAGCAATTGTGAATTTTACAATTATATATTAGCTCGTATTATTAAATAATATTTAAGTTCATATCATCTTATTATTTACGAATATAAAATTATTAAAATAATATTTTGACCCATCATAATTTATAAGGAAGCCATTAGCAATTTGGTTAAATTTGAACAATATATATAAGCACTTTAATCTATATTGACAAATAAGTGACAGCCATAAAAAACTTTATATTTTTNTTATTATAGCCAATGTAGCAATTGTGAATTTTACAATTATATATTAGCTCGTATTATTAAATAATATTTAAGTTCATATCATCTTATTATTTACGAATATAAAATTATTAAAATAATATTTTGACCAATCATAATTTATAAGGAAGCCATTAGCAATTTGGTTAAATTTGAATAATATATATAAGTGACAGTCATAAAAAACTTTATATTTTTTCGTTAATTAATTTAAAAATATATTTTTATTTTAAAGCGCATTTTTTATTACATTTTTTTATATTTCATACATTTAAAAGTTCTTAATATATACTTCTTATTTTTTTATTGTAATGTTTGTAAAATCGAATAAATTGTCGGTACTCTAAATAAATTTAAAACAGCGCAACCCCATTTCGCTATAACAAATGTACATAAAATAAAACAATCATTTCCGCCAATATTGGGCGAACTTGTGGAATTGTTCGACGAGCACCGCCATTACGGCGGTTACAGACATGTCTAGTAAGTTCTGGAGATAGTGTACGGCTTCTTCATCACCGAGATCCAATCTGAAAGTGAGAGTTAAGTGTAATTTATTAGAATATATATATTTTTTGTAGTCCGCAGTAGTTCCGCAGACGGAACCTACTGTTAAGGCACGTTCCCCACTTTCTGCCGAATTCTGAAGACATTGCGTATTGAATGATGGAATTCAACGCTGCGTTTAACTCTACCAACGTGCGGTAAAAGAAAACATTAAGTATTTCATTTAGCATGCTTGTACCCCTGCGCCACGACAGACTTCAAAGAATATTTTAAATTAATATTTATTTAATAAAGTGAAATTTTAGTTATAATTAAAATGTGTAATTATACAAGTGCATTTTTGCCAATTTTGCGCCACCATAACACGATGAATTAAAATAATAAATATAGCATACCTAAGTTTGTCCTGTACTTTTTTAACCGCCTTGTCAGGTTCTAAAGCGATGTCGGGAACTGACGCGTCCACCATTAAGGAGAATAGATTCAGCATTAAGTTGGCGTGTCTGAAATTATTTACTATAAATATAAACTTTTTGTTTAGTTTCATGCTGTATCCCGCACATAGCAGGGTAGGCAGAGGGAACCCCGGGGAACTTAGTATTAAGATACTTCGTTACCCGTTTCACACTCCCTGCCGTTTTCTTGAGGCATTGCTCCGTTACCAGCGCACTAAGACGGCCTCTTAAATATAAGTTTAGATATATAGAAATATTTAAAACAAATACGTAACAGGACTTGAACCCGCGCCTCACGATTGCGTTATAGCAAAACCACCAGCGTCATACTTTTGACTTATCGCGTGTTTTAACAATGACAAAGTAGCGAAAGTTTTATTGTTACAAGTGTTTTTATTTTCACTTTAAAAAAATTAATTGTATATAAATGTAAATAATTTTTATGTTTTTTCCAAAAATTATAAAAAAAAAAACAAACAGAAAAGACTTACCTCCTCAAATGCAAAAAGGCAGTATAACACAACTTCCGGAATTCATGATAATGTTCCGAATGCACGCCGCCCATCGCTTCAACCATTTCACGACTCAACTTCATGGGCGGTGGTAGCGGCTTCGGATCCCGGCCCAGTATATAGCCGAAATCAATATGAAATAGCGCCCCAGCCGGAGTTAAGAGTAGATTGTCAAGATGGCGGTCACCAACACCTAATAAATTATTGTAAATATTAATATGATTCCTATTATGTATTAAAATGACATTAAGATACTTTTTTGAACTTCAAGGTTTGTTCCGTTCATAGCAAATGAAAATATTAAATAAATCATTCTCCCGACTAGGAATCGAATCCACAACCGTCACATACTTATGCCACGGCGGCCTCACACTCATAGTGCTTACTTAAAATGTATGTATGTACGCAGGGGCACAGTGTGACTGTAAATGTCACTAGTTGTGGGTTCAATCACCTAGAGGAAATGAAATATTTTTTTTCTTTGATTGTATATTCATTTCTTGGCTCTGGTGTCAAAGTAAAGCAAGTCATTCAATTCCATACTCAACACGCAATGCCTCCAGGACTCGGCGGAAAGTGGGGAACGGAGTGTCTTAACACAAGCTTCCCTCTGCCTACCCTGCTGTGTGCGGGATACAGTGTGAAGCTTTACAGGATTTAATTCACCTAATAAATAAGTAATAACGCAGTATCCGGCGCAACTTCGTAAATACGTATCCATTGTATCCGGTCGTATTCCGTACGGGGACGTTTCCGAAGCATTATGGCGTCTCAGGAAACTTTGTATGGAACCTTCCGTTGCCAGTGCCTCGGCAACGGTCACCGAGTCTATGTATTGTAGGAAGCCGTGACGGGAACTCGTTGCTAGTACTTTGTATGGTGTCAGTTTTAGATCTAAGTTTTCACTGAAATAAAACCATTTTGTTATCTAGACAGGTATTTAATACGTAGAATTATAATAAAAAAATAATAGAAAAAGTTTGGTACTATTATTTTATTGAATTACGAATCAAACATTAGTCTAAGAAGGCTCGATTGAGAAATCGAGTCCCAATAGTAGCAAATTCCTTATTTTAAATAATTATTTACTTTTTTTTTCATATTCCGCGAACACTGCGTGTTGAGTGGCGGAAGTTAACGCCAAGCTTCGTCTTGTACCAAAGTAGGATGTGTAAATTAAAAGTAATTCATTCCCTCGAGCGAGAATCGAGCCTTCAATTGTTAAGTTTACAGTTAGTCACTGTGCCAGTGTTAATAAAACGTTAATAATAATGCAATAAAACTTTTGAAACAAATCCAATAATAAAAACTTACCGTCTCAACAATTTATCCATCAATGTAATCATTTGCAATATGAGCTGATCTTGTCTTAAATCGTCACCATGTTTAAAAATGGCTTCGTATTCCATACCCTCGGATGTTAGGAACGTTAGTTTGCAGGGCATTAGTGCTGATTTGAAGAGGCTTGCTTTTTTTGCTACTATACCCTGGAATATATGGAAAATTTTATTTAAGTTATCAGTATTTAAAAGGATACAAAATAAATATATATTAAAAAATAACAAGATTTCAAACATATTTTTTAGGCTTGAGGCCAGTCGTGGCAAAGTGGCACAAAGTGTGACTGTAAAACCGACTGATTGTGGGTTCGTTACATACATGCTTTATACAAGACATCAACTAACCTTTATATTAACACTAGGATCCAACGGAAAGGGCATAGGTTCAAAGTTAGTGAAGTTAAACTTGAATGCATCAGGGTCCGCCAGTAGCTGTTGCAATCTCTCTGCCTTCTTATTCCTGTTCCCACTCTCTCTGGCCACTGTTTTAACTAATTTCACCAGTTTATCTATGAACACTTGTTGTCGGGCGAGGAATGAACGAGTCCTTTGGTGGTCGGAGTTACCTATTTAAGATGGTATAATTCACTTAAATATTTCAAAGAGTTACTTACAAATATAGGAATGGAAAAGATATTAAAATCTGTGTAAAAAAAATATTCATCAATAAATATTTTGCTGTAAGTGACTACTATAATGAACAGATATTAAATTCATTTTTTACATGCTATGCTTATATCATTATATTTATATGGCAACATCATCGTGATGTCACTTGGAAGTATTTAACTCTACGATATTTATGAATTTGATACGATTTTATTTAAATTACTTTCATTTTCTTGTTTTACCACCAACGTCTTTTTCTTCCCATTTTACTTAGGTTCCCTTCCTAGAAGCTAACACAAAGCTGCACTCACCGGCGGCCAACATGTGCGAGAACACGCGCATGACGGCAAGGTAGTGGTGGCGCGCGGCGGCGGGGCGCGGCGCGTCCTCGCACTCCACCAACACGTACCAGTACAGGTAGTTGGCCACCACGCTGTTGTCGCACGCGCGCGAGATCAGGAAACGGGCCAAGCTGCACAAACACACACACGAAACATATATCTGCTTATCTTTGCGAAGCTTTTTTTGTCGAAAGTAGTTCTACAACGCCAAAATTATGGTCGCATATATTTTTTTAGCTTCAAACTGTATCCTTCATATAGAGGGGTAAGAACGAGTGGTTAACATCGCTCGTGGAAGAGACCTATCCTAAAAAAAATCTTCCCGAGTGGACAATGCCCAAAAGTTCACGAAATCAAACTTCAGAACGGCCAAATCTCACCCATAATCATCATTAACTGCGGTCCCATTTTCACTTTCTACCGTCTCTTGCGCGTTCTCCGGTTCTCTGCTTATTGTAGAACTTGTCATTTCACTTCCTGTTAACACTGTCATAAAAAATAAATAAATAAGATGATCAGAGATGGTAAAAGAAGAAGGGATAGACAAATCAAAAGTCGGGATGACGACATTAAAAAATTAAATAAGACCGTCAAGACGCAGGTGCGTGCGACTGTAAACGCTAAGGCTGTGTATCCGATTCCAGCTATCCGGGCAAATTAAATACTTCTTTGATTCCTCTGATAACGATGGAAAGATTCCTTTCGTGCCCATGCACCACCACTGCTCAGAAATAATGATATAAATAAACTATTTTTTATAATCCTTACCTGAAGTAGACAATAAACTAGTTTGACTCCCCCGACGACCGCTCATCAACAATTTGCCTTCAGAATCTGAATATACAGCCATTTCCTTACCGCAAATTTTTGCATACTCTGTGGAAATTAATTAGTTAGTAAAAATAATACAATTCAAATAAATTTATTTAGTATATCTGTTAATAGATGATAATAAATGAATGTTTTTCCCTTTTTATCAAAATAAAACTAACTTGAATAATAAATTCAAACTTATTTTTGTTATTTTTTTATCTATAGTACGTAATTTAATATTTTTTCAAATATACCTTCTTGTATTTCCATTAAATCTTCATATTTTAAGGCTTGTACTAGTTGCAGCAAATATAGCAGTAAGTCTTCATCGGGTGCTTGTTTTAATCTGGATATCGCGTATCTGTAGTATAAATACAATGTTAACATTAAGGAATCCATACAGAATTGAATCCACGACCGACACGCTGCCAGTCAGACACTGCAGCGTTTCGCCACGACGGCTTCAATTGATTTTTTATCGAATTCTAATTTCTTATTATCATCTTTTATATATTTTATACACATTTAACATAAAAAAATAGTTTACATATTGAATTTGCATAAGGAAATTAAAGCACAAACTAACTTCCTAACAGCGGGATGTGTAAACTTAGGTGTTAACAGTTCTAAAGCATCTTCCACATCCATCGGAGCCCACTGTTTCATCATAGAGAGGGCTTGTCTTACTTCACCTGGAATAAATCATATATTGTATTGACCTAACCAACATCAGCTTTGTATGTGTGTGAGTTCATATTTATTGTAGGCGTGACGTTTCTTGCTTGTCTTAAGCCTAACGTCAGGGCGGTCACAACACGTCGACCGCACTATCGATAAGCCTTACAGTAATATAGCTTATAAATTAGAATAATATATAGGTTACAATTAATGTAAAAATGTTGTAAATATTGAGTATATTATACTTTGTTGTGACATTTACCTGGTCGATTCCAATTGACGCAAGCCAAAAACTTGGTGAGAGCACGACGATGTGATGATAAGTAGAATCTAGAAATAATGGAATTATGTTTAATATTATTAAAGTGTTATTCCACGCTTAGGAAATGGACGTGTCAGGATTTGAGCCTGTGTTAGGATTAGTGGTCAGATTGCTTAGACGGTTTCCAAGGGTTAGAGAAAGAAGTGTCTTAACACTAAATTCTCTCTGGTTTCTTACCTGTACTTCCATATCAAGTCCTGGTCATCAGCAGTAAGTGTGAGCAGCGCGGCGGGAGCCGATAGGAGCGCTGCTAACTGATCGCGTTCGGCGGCCGATGGTTTGGCATCACGCCCCGGCACCGCGCAACGGAGCGACCGGGCCAGTCTGTGTTGCTTTGATTCTACTAGATTTTCCTACAGAAATGGACAAACGAGTTTAAATTGTAATAGTTTTAGTTATATTTTTATAATATAATTCTAAGAAGTCCCTATTATCACGTTTTATTTCCATTGCTTTTCTATGTTAGTATCTTATTTTCTAGCTTCACTTTTTATTTACTAACTTCTGCATATAGCAAGGTGAGTGAAAAAACCACCTAAATTCGACACATTGACATTTTCAGTAGTAATCAACATTTTCTCCATACTTTTTTTCTAATTCCATAAAATACGAGATCAATAAACGATATGATCAACAAAAATGAAATAATAAAAAAGCCTTTAATAAATCGAATAGACGGCCTTCCAGCTCAACAGACATTTTATCAAAATTTAATTCTTATCGTAAATATTGCTATTTATCCGCTTTATAAGGCAAAGTGCGGTTGGCAATATAGGGTCATTGTCGCTTACCAATAAATATTCGCGACCAAGGGTTAATGTAAATAATAATTATAAATATTTATATAGGAATCTTCTGTAGTTATTATAAAATCATCTGGATCTTGTCATAAATAGAAAGTTCGAAAGCTCAATGATGCAAACAACATATTTCCTTGACGATCACCCTGTGGCCTTTGGCTTAACAACTAAATAATAAGAATATCTAAATTGATATATTACTAACCTGTAATATTTCATAATCGGGTACAGTGACAATTTCCGCTTGAGCTCTAAACTGGTACATTTCGTCTCCATCCTGTTCGTAGTAGACCACTGCGTGCTGTAAGGAATAATATTGTTACTATATTAATAAAAAAATATGCTTCACAGTGTATCCTGCGTACAGGAGATTAGGCAGAATCTCTGAATTTTTCGAGGCATGTTGAGTGGCGGAACTGAACTCCGGGCTTTTGCCTTGATATCAGACTGAAGAAATGAAAATATAAATAAATATTCATCCATTCACACGTGTGGGGATCGAAGCCACAACCGTCTCGTTAGAGTCACACACTTGTGCCCCAGGGTCACGACGTCCTCGGACGGACGGATGTTTTTTATAGAATTAAAGTTTAAAAAATTCTTATTTTGTAGGCACATTTTAGTAGCAGTTACTTTTTGCTTAAGTAAAAGCATTCAATGCCGCGCTTTGCCTGGTTACCAGAGCGAAGAAATGAAAATGAAAATATTCCATTTCCCCGAGTGAGAATCGAACCCATAAACGATGTGTTTACAGACGCACGCTTGTACCCCTTCGCCACGAGGGCCTCAAATTGGTATTTATATAATTAATTTATCTATCTTAATGTAGGCTCTATGATGTTATCATTGTAAACAAGTTTATAAATCAATACGCATAACTTACAGATATTAAATAAAAAATCATTGAAGGCTCACATGTGATACAAACAGGTTTTTAAAATAGTTTTTACATGCAGATGCAGGTCGCTTTTTCAAAAGTAAATAGAAGTGACAATTTTATGTTTATATTTTTATTATAAAGAAAGTTATGCACCTAGACCATAGAGATAAATAATCACTTTTAGTCGAATAAAGAGACGTAGGTGCATATTAGTTTGCCTAATCATAATCTACACTTCCGTTTCCACGTTTGGATTAGATTAGGAAAAAAATATATTTTAACCCCGTTTAATTTTAAATTGAACCCTTTACTTATGGTTGGTCTGATGAAAAAGGCCTCTAATGACTGGAGCAAATTATTAATTAACAGAAAACCGTTTACATATTAATTATTGTTTAATATTTAATATTTCCTGTTATGGTATACATGACGTTAATAGGCAGTGTAACATAGTACTTTTTTTAAAAAATCGTAAAAGTGAAAAAAAAAAGAAAGTGAAAGTAAAAGTTAATACAGAACAAATTCAGTACAATCATTAAACGTAGCCAGATGGGAACCCGTGTCCTTAAATAGTACTTATATGTCACCACGATATAGATTCGTTAGTTAAACCACAAGACGAATAAAAATTTTGTACAAACTGGAAACTAATGTTATAGCTGATTCAATAACCCAGTTATTTTCTAGCAATCTTGTCGAACGAATTATTGGTATAACTTTTTTTATTTGTGAAATAAAACATTAAATGTTTAGGGATGTTTGCCAAAATATAATAGTGAAAACTGCGCTTTTATCGGTCAAGCCGTTTCTGAGATTATCGTGAACAAGCAGACAAACCGATAAACAGACAAAAGTTTCCACTATTGCATAAGGTTACTTAAAGGTAAATTACGTAAGTTTCCAACTAAAACTGTTTAAGCATTGTAAAATCATTCATTAGACGTTTATGCTAGTAGATTCTTAGATATATATTAATAACATTTATCTATATGCCAGGGTCGTATTTAAGGAAGGACAACGACATGCTGTTTATATAATTTTTTTTTATATAGAAAACGAATATAGTTATAACATTTGTATATTTGAAAATATTAGACATTGTATTCCCTCGAGTGGGAATCGAACCCACAAACGTCTCGTTTACAGTCACAAGCTTGTGTCCCTGCGCCACCGCGGCCTCAATATAGAACACATAATATATTAAAAAACTTAAGTCTTAAAGTCAAATCAGAACCACTCAAAGTACTTACATTGATGCCGTCAATTTGCACAGTGGGGAACTCAATCATGAGGTACATGTAGTTGGAACTCCTCTTCTCTTTCTCGTTTATCATTTCTATTTCCCGAAACGTGAGCCGGTCCAGCCAGTCTACCTGAAATTAAAGTTGTTAATTTGAAAATAATCAATCAGCTTCACGCTGTATCCCGTACAGAGCAGGGTTGGCAGGAGGAACTTAGTGTTAAGACACTCCCGTTCCCCACTTTCCGCCGAATTCTGGAGGCAATGAGTGTTGAGTTAATTTTAATTAATTAATAAAATATTACAATTTAATATTTAATATATTTAAACTAAATTTAAAGATATTTACTTAACAAAAAACCAATACACAATAGGGCGACCAATTAGGTACGATATCAGAAAAATAACTTTTACCTAATAGGGAAAGCCAGTTTTCGCTCAATTTAAAAAAAGGATTATGTAAATATATCTAATAAAATATGTATATGAAGGTGTTACGACATTCGTCATAATATTATGTATATGTAACAGTAAAATGAATATAAAATAACAAATATTCCAAAATTCTTTTGTTGACGACCATAAGCAGACTTTCTATTATGCTGTACGAAATTTTTCAAAGTTATAATTCTATTTTTAATATAAATATATGGACCGTTTATTTTGAAAGTGGTGTAAGTCCATTTTTGAGAAAAATGAGATATCACGTAATTCATGTTTAATTTAATGTAATGTTTTTATATATAACTAGTCCGTGTTTAATTTCTCAAAAAAAAACAATTTTTTGAACAACTGAAAATCGGTCGGTATATGAAATTGCATAATCATCGACATACTAACCTTTAATTTTCTCGAAACAAAAGAAAATGGACTTACACCACTTTCAAAATAAACGGTCCATATATTTTTTTCCCCCTGGGTGGGAGTAACAAGGCAAAGCGCGGCGTTGTGTTTTACCACTCAACATACAATGCTTCGAGAATTCGACGGAAAGTGGGAACTCAATCTCCAGATAAAAAAGCTCCATTCCCAGTGTACAAAAAGATACGGAGTATTAAGTAACATATCATGAGATAATTAAAGATTAAAAAATAGGGATTCATGAACTATCGCCTATCTAGTACATACCTATAGAAGCGTTGGCGGAGAGAATTTTGTGTTAAAACCCTCCGTTCTCCACTGTAAAAAAATCAATACTCACTTTAGGCATATGCCCATTCCTATGTTTCTTCGCCAATTTGGCCAGCCTTTGCATTTGTTCTTTACCACGGTCGGGTGCCTTCCCGGGCGTCTTCTCGCTACCCTCCACTCCGGGCCAGACTCGCAAATCGAACATTCCCTTTGTGAAAACAACACGAACTTTACGAAAAAACACACCACACTTTTCATAAAATAACGATTTACTTTTGACATTTCCCATTTTTACACAAAAAAACGTGGTTACACTAGGATTTTATTACACATTTTTTTTTATTAAATAACTACAATTGTGATATAGATCGATATATTGATGTATTATAGCGCATATTTTTAATATATTAATATGTTTTTAAATTCATATATTTAAATTTCAATGACACGTTTGTCGCGTCGACTGTTCGAAAGCACACTGATCGGTTAACGGTTTACTTTTACCCTTTCGATTAGTTATAAAAATTATAAAAGTGATAAAAAATATATGTTTTTATCTTTAATATGTTATATTATTATAGACATATTTAAATAAAATATAATATGCTTATACATACGTCTTGGGTTGCGTTACTTAGGTTTTAAGATTAAAAAACTAACTTATCACGATTCTAATCATTCTCTTCACTTTACAAAATACTATATCGTATTCAAAGGATAAAAACGCAAAATAAAAATAGTAAAGTATATTTTTGATGGTGAGAATATTTTAGTGAGGAACGGAAGTGTGAATGTTGTCTAAACAGTAGGTTCCCAGGTTCTCTCTCTGCCTACTGTATGTTGTATGTGCGGGATATAACGTGAAGCTACAAAAAATTTAGACCTCACACATGAAACACTGTTAAAACCGGTTATACGCCGGTCTGCAAAATCTTTATAATAATTGTGTCTATATCTAGACATAATTTATTTTTTTAAAGATAGATTTAGGTAAATCTGAATTCCGTCGCAATATCATGAACAAATGGCTTACTTTTATATGTATATCTAGATATAATAAGTAAGCTAATTATGTGTATTTTTGTTGTTTTACGCAGTTAAGCATATATCAGAGTAGGCAAAAAGACGGAACCTAACGCCGCGCTTTATCTTACTAGATCAGAAAATAAAAAATTATTCAAATATAAAATATCGAGCAAATAACAATTAATTAATTGTTCATTATGACTTTCGTGCAAACAAACTATCACCTGTTAATATCTGATGGTTAATTGCAATTAAAATTTATCCAACCCTGATATGTATTCAAGAATTCGTTTCTTGTCAATATGGGAAGTAATATTAATAAGTAGCGTTAATTTAAAAATTACTTTATAGGAGTCACTTCTTGCCTGTTTAGCGGGAGTGTGTCTTAACACAGCCTTGTTAACGTGAAATATGTAAATATTAAATAACTCATTACCCTGAGTGGGAATCGAATCCACAAAGGTTGTGTTTATATTCACACACCTCCTGCCCCTTTATATATTTCTTTATTTTTTACCCTTGCAGATAATTATGATCAAATAAACAATGGCAAATTGATATTATATTACTAAAATTTCTCACCTGTCTCAACATGCCATGTTTGCCAAACAACGAGATTGTTGTACCGCCAACTATCATAACTTTGCCTGGTCCAGCACAGTCGTAAATGGTCATTGCTAATATAGCATTGCGGGGTAGATCACTGAAGTACACAGGGAGGGTCACCCATTCATTCCAGCTACAATGAAAATTTAAAAAAATTGGGTGGAAAAGAGAATGTAGTCTTTTTTTCTTATCTTTATGGTGTATTTTGCATAAAAGGAGACCCTTTTCATCAACTTATTGTATAAATCTTTACAACTATTAGTTTATCCCACCAGACCATTGAAATTTAAATTATTTCAGTATAATAGTTCACACAAGTGAGAATTGAACCCCAATGTTCTTGTTTATAGTCAATTTCTGTTTACAGTTAGATACTGTCACCTGGTAGTGTGGGTTGAGTGGTGGTCTATGAAAAATATAGCATAAAAGATCATAAAGAGGTTATAGTGGTAGAAACAGCAATACCAGACTGTAAATAATAAAATGATTGCTGGAGCTGCCATGCCATATGCAAAAGAAAATGAAAAAACAGACTAGTCTTTGAAACTGCAATTACTTAACTATTAAGTTGTTGCCTCAACCATTTCAAGGTTTACAAAAAGAAACTTTTCGCTGTAGACAATTGTGAAATCAAACAACAGAGCTCTTTTCAAAGTTACTTTCAAAACACATTGAATTCAATAAAAATTGTCTTTCTATGGTTTTTTTTTTAATTTAAACAACTTAAAACAAAATATACAGTCTTATGCTTTTTCCTTCATAGCATGACATTCCATTCTCCATTTTCTATCCAAAGTAAGAAGCAGAATTCAATACAACCACAATACACACAATACACAATAAAAACATAATTNTGGCGGTAATCTCATGGGCTAGGTACTTAGTATTATTATTATTTTTTAGTTTGCACATAACGTTATTCCACCCTTCTCTTTTTATATTTTAAGTCCTTTGCTGTTATCAAAGGTTGCCTGTAAGAGATTGCTTGAAGCAATAAGGCTGCCTTTGCATACTTGTTTTTTTATTTCTTTTCTGTTCTATTTCTGTTATTCTTTTTCTTTTATTTGTGTGCAATAAAGTATAAACTAAACTAAACTATGTCTCTAAAATTGGGTGGAGCTGTCTACCATGCCATATGCAAAAGAAAATGAAAAAATAGACTAGTCTTTGAAACTGCAATTACTTAACTATTGAGTTGTTGCCTCAACCATTTCAAGGTTTACAAAAAGAAACTTTTCGCTGTAGACAATTGTGAAATCAAACAACAGAGCTCTTTTCAAAGTTACTTTCAAAACACATTGAATTCAATAAAAATTGTCTTTCTATGGTTTTTTTTAATTTAAACAACTAAACACAAATATACAGTGTTATGCTTTTTCCTTCATAGCATGACATTCCATTCTCCATTTTCTATCCAAAGTAAGTAGCAGAATTCAATACAACCACAATACACAATAAAAACATAATTTCCTTACTTCCATCTATTAGTAAAAGCCTTATAAGATGTGGTAACGGGTAATGCAAGGGGTACACCCTCACACAGTACTTGACATGTCACATATAAATCTGAACAGCCCTCTTGGTACAGTCCTGAGAATTTAAGCATGGGGTCCGATAATAATTTATCATATTCTGGCTTAGATCTTTTGCCTTCGAGAGTACCTCTGAAAATAATGCAAAGTTTATTAAGTATAAATAGAAAAAAAAATGTTAATATAATAATTATTAATTACCTATGTTATTATAACATCTAAAAATTGTGTTGAAATTAAATAATTATAGTTAATATTGCATATGTATACTTAAAGAACATGTACTAACTTAGTTTAATGAAACTAATTAGGTTAATCTGTTTTTATCTGCATGTTCCAATATTTATTTACAAATAAATTAAAATATTATTTAAAAATAAACAAAGATTATTGTACGAAACATATTTTGATATATATATGATAAAATAATTAAGATTATTTTAAAACATATTTTATTTAATATATGTTTATAAATAAAGTATCTTGTCATTATAGTAACTCGAATTAAAGATATTTTTTAAATACGTACATTTTTATTTCCACTTTATGGTCCAAGGCGGAGCTGTATACATAATAAAATTTATCATCGATTTCATTCATTTTTATGCACACATATAATTAGAGCTTAATTTAATTACAACAAAATTTATAAAATATGAACACTTGAAAGTTGAAAGTGAAACAGCTGTATCCAGTTTTTCTGCAAAATATTACGTTTGTTTGTATGTAAAGTCAGGCCAGGGTTGCCAATATTGGCGTATTAAAATACCCAAATATGAAACTAAAAAATGCAAGATTTTGAGGAAAGGGAAACTCACATTCCTCCTATCGTCTTTCATTTTCATTCCATTCCTACCACCGTAGATCAAAGTTTATTATAATTGTTTGAATGCTTGCAATAGTTAAATCTATGCCACCTCCCTAAGTAATAATTTAATAAATTATTTCGTTTCTTTCATTAAAAGTAGCAATATTGTTTTAATTTTATAAAAAAAAGTTCTGGAACACAAAATTCTTAAATATCTGAGATTCAGGTCAACTTTTAAATTCATTCCGCGTAATGTGAAAGACCCTTTTATAATGGCAACTTATTTTATATATTCTTTGTTCGGTTCGGTTCGGTTCTTTATTTATGGCGCTTCGAGCGTGCCAGTTGAGCACATTCACTTCGCCAATGTCACGTTGTATGGAGAACACACAAAGGAGGTTGTACGGTAAAAAAGAGATTATATTACACGATAGGGGAATGCATGTCAAAAAGAGTCCAGTTAAAGTGTTGCCTTCACCTATAAAATAAAAAATCATAAAATAAATATATACATGAACATGAGTTAGTAGTAAATAGTATTTTACATATATTCTTTGTTTGTCATCCTCATTTATTGTCATTTTGACATTATTGAACTTTTTATTTTTTAACACAGATGTAGAATATATCCTTTAGGTAAAATATTAAAAGTAAGTTACATGTTAATAGATTAATTTTTTTCTCATGATAAATACAATGAAATGTAACAAATATTAGTTACTCTTCATAATATATATTTTATTATTATTTATGAATTTAGTATCGGTTTTAGATTGTTAATCTTTTTATCAATCATTAGCGATATGTCAAGTGTCAACACTCAACTGTCACGTTATCAGCTGACGTTTAAAGGTTCCAAAATAAACATATTTCGCATATTTCATACATTTTCATTAAATCCTGTGTTTTAAACAATTTTTACTTATTAGTAATATTTTGTTTTATTATTAAATAATATAAATTAGTGATAATAAAGGTATTCTTCACTAAAATATTCGTAAATATTCGTGTATGTATAGGTTATATAAATTAATAATTGCCTTGCAGATACATACATGATAAGTCTTTTATAATATAAAAGCTTATAATTTAATTATTTAAGGAACCAAATTTATTCTTTTTCAGTGCCATGACGAAGCTTCTAGAATGGATATCAGTAACATCAGCCGTGTTTGCTGTATGGTACTCTCTCGTCGGTGGATACGTAAAACATAAACTTATTGAAGAAAATATGAATCTTATTATCATATCACCAATAATATTTGTTATATTATTTGGTCTGTATGCTGTAACAGTTGTATTATATCGAGTATTTACATTTAATAATTGTGAGGATGCTGCAAAAGAACTACAGGCTGAAATCTTAGAAGCAAAGAAAGATCTTCACGACAAGGGTCTAAGGTGGTAAAGTACATTCCAATTAACTTTTAAGTTGTAATTCCGTGTTTTAATTATTAATAATTCATTAAATAAATTATTTATATTTTCAACACTGATCTTTTTTATCTCTTGTTACATCATTATAAAATACATAAAAATAAAAGGGCAGTAAATAAAACAAGATTATTTGGACTAAAATTTATTTGAGCTAAATATTTTATTTGCATTTATTTACAATTGTAATAATTTAAAAAATATGTATATTTTCACACCATACACTTCAAGATCAAAACCAATATACTTAGTTTAAGATAAGGTACTTTATGGTATAATAGACTGAAAAATGATGATTCTAAGCCATTTGACAGTTAAAAATGATAGACAAAGGTATCTTATGGGTAATGAATGTTCTCAAAAAAATTGCATATTTTTTATTGTATTGATACAATAATTTTTCAATCATTGATACAATTATGTTATTTTCATATTTAAGTATGGACATTCTCTTAAACTTCAATATATTACACTTAAATAATAAACAAAATATATCATTTATAAATGTGTCCTAAGAATACTTCAGCAGCCTATTGTTGTTATTCATTATAGATAGATGTGACCCTTATGGCACAGAAGCACAGTGTCTGCCTATAAATGTTATATTTTTAGTTTGATTTCTAGTCAAAGTAATCAATTATATTCATATTGCTGCTCTGGCAAAAACTTCTACCACTCTACACATGCAATGTCTTAAATTTATATGGAAAATTGGTATTACTTTTCTTCTCCTATCCTGCTATAAAAAAATAAGTGGTATTGCTTTTAATAAAACCTATGTTTAATACACATTCATGCTGTTACAGTAAATTAATGAGCTTTAAATTCTATTTCAGCTTATTTTGAAGTTATGTATTATATATAAATTTGTAAAGCAGTAAAAGTTTGTGGAGCAGTTTTAAAGAAAATATTAAACTTAAAAAAAATATGCCATAAGTTTAGATACCAATATGTCTTAATATGAATGATATTGATGTATCTTAAAATCTAAGCCTTAAAGCCTTCTATTTATGCAAATCAACAACCAGCAAAATATCACATGCTGTTTTACAAATGAAAGCTGTAGGGATAAAATTTTGTAATTTTTAATGATATTTAATATACATAGTCTGTCGTGAAAATCCACGCACAGGGGTTCAAGGGTTGTATTCCACACATAGCAAGGAAGATATAGTGAACCTGGGAACCTAATGTTTCTAATGTTTGGGAACCTATGAAAAAGCTACTTCCGTTTATCACTTTCTGCCAAATTGTGTGTTGAGTGGGGAAGTCAACGCTCTTTACTGTGTTACCGGACCCAGGATATGAAAATATTAAATATTCCATGCTAGAGTGTGAATGGAACCCATAACCTGTTTTCAGCTGCATGTATGTACTATGTACCCTTGCCTTACGACTGACCTCAAAAAATGATAAATGTTAACTTATATAATCATCAAATATTTCCAAAGTAAACAAACTTTTACATTTTTTATTGGATTTTTGTAGATTGTAAAGTGTATTTTTTGTATAGTTCACTTTGCCATTGAAATCAGTGATTATAATTGAAATTCAAGAATGATAAATACACTTTACTGAAATTCTATATGTAACATCATGAAAGAAGTAATAAAATTAAATATAAAAATTAAGAATAACCTATGTTATAATAGACTGGTACATTATTATTAAAATAAAAATGTACAGTATATTTTTAGACGTGTTTTTTAGTATTTAATCAAAATAAGGCAATAAGTGATTTATAGATATAACTCAATCTCGGTTTGTATATAAAAAAATTGCAAGATTATTTAAAAAATTTAGTTTTCATCAAATTTGCTCAAAATTTCATTAATTGTTTCTATTATTTTTAAAACGACAAAGATATTTTTTTTAACGAAGCGGAACTGAAACCCGCGCTTGTTTTACGCCGTCCAACAGCTTTGATCGCTAAACCATACGTTCTCAGTACGGATTAGAGATCAGAGCGGACCAAGAATCGTAAGTTCAATCTTGCTACGTTAAAAGTTACTAAAAGCTAAGACGTCTGTCAATTTCAATGAAAACTTTAATTTAATGGTGTACCTTAGGACTAGACAACTGGGTACTAAAATAAAGTGACTAATTAAGGTATTTTATTGTTGTTTTAGCGCAACGCTTCAGATTACTTTCTTGAAATGTGTATTGTACTTTAATGGTGAAAGCATTGCTATACAAATATTAGCAAATTCAGTATCAATGAGATTTTATCTCACGACCTGCGTTGGTGGCGGTAACTAACTTAGATAAAATTATTCACGAAAAACGTTATAGTTACTACAAAATTAACTCGATATTTATAATTTTATCAAAACATTACAAAAATTAAAAAAACACTAGACACTATATTAAAGAACATTTCCACAATAAAAATACGTTTTACGTTGAAATTGTTTTCGTTCAAGGTCTAAATCGTACCTTACTTATATAAAAATAATTTAAGACTCAATAAAAGTACAGTAAGACGCAAAAATCTCTAATATTATTGTGATTTCTGGACGCGTATAAATATTTTTTTTAATCACTTCAAAAGTTGACAGCGACGTAAATCATTTTGCCAATGTATTAACCAAGGTTTTTTTTTATAAATAGATCCGTTGGTAAATATTAAAGTTTTTAACGTAACAAAATATTTTTTCTTTTCTTTTCACAACACAATCGGATGTGATTAGATTTTCGTTGATATGTTATGATGTTACGATATCTACTAATGGCGTCTGATAATTTTAATGTTATTTATATATCATAAGCGAATACATTATTGTCCAAGCTACTATTACAATAATGACCTAGATCAAAAATTTGGTCACGCTATTTATTGCTCCTATATCTAATTTTTATTTCTAAAGTATATCTAGGTATATTGTTGAATGATAAAGGCAATATTATTTCAAATTGTTAAATGAAATCTACTAAGGTTAACTTTTATTTAGGGATTTATTATGATTGGATATTTTCAGTTTTCTTTTATATTTTTAAATTCTAAAAGCAGTTTAGCAATATGTTTCTAAAGGCGATGACATAATTTTAAAGTGCTCTAAAGTTTGTCCTATAATTTACATCTAAGGCTAGACGTGTATTTACGTTCGGATAAAGTTTGCAATAACGAAGTACTTTGTCATGGGTAATGTCATACTTTATTTTTGTATAGTAGGATAGCGTTGTTATAGTTTGATGGATTAGATTATATGTTTGTTTAGAATTGTTATACATTTATAAACTTCCATGACAAAGTCTCATGTAAGTGCCTCACTAATAGCCAATGATATGATGAAAGTTTAAAGCTACAATTTTAAAGTGCCTATCTACTTTAATATTATTAATAAGTGAAGAATAACTCATTCCCTTAGGGCTTAGTAAATTTTTATTATATTTCAACTACTTTAAGATATCACTGGATATTCACATTGAAACACTGTTTTGTTTTTGAATTATAAATCATTAAATGTGTTCTCGATGAGCTGTGTAAGGCACACAGATTATAATATAATAATACATATATGACTTTAATTTTTAAATACAAATTCGTGGTCCATTACCTTGCTATGTGAAATTAAAAACAATTTGTAATATTTCGCGAACAAATATTGCAGTATTGCATTACTTTTCTCCTTAATAGTACCTTTCTGTATACTCCACGTACGTTTCGTACTGTAGTCGAAGCATTAGAGAGTATTCATTAAAAGGTTCATCAATTTTTTTAGATATCACCGCAAATTATTCTATTCGAATTATTAAGTATTACAAATTATTTTCATAAATACATCATGGACCTCAAATGAAACATAAAATCCCATTTATATTTACAGCCAAGTACAGTCGCTCATAGTAAAAAGTAAAATTATTAATATAAGTTTACAGGCTCATTTTTGACAGTCAAAATATTATTTAATTTTATCTACATGCTGTATTATAATGGTATATCTAACTTGGCGACATAATAATCATTTTAACCAAATCAATTAAGAAAGCGAAAATTCTAATTGTTTACACAAAATTGGTCCAAAATGTTATTTTGTATCTAATTATTATCTGTGTAATAAATTATTCATTATAAATTTAATTATTAAGCAATGTGTACTAAATAAAGAAAAATTTAGAATCAACAAAAAAAATATTGCTACTGCTTTGTTGTTTCCAAATAATATTAATTTTTGATATTTTTTTGTCTTTTAAAAAAATCTATACTTACATATAGGTTCATTTACCACGTCACAACTGTTTAGAAAAAAATCAAAATAAGCATAACTTTTTTAAATTAATTTGACATATTTAAATATTGTAAGTAGGTAAGTTATAGATAGTTATTTATTTTAAACTCTGCCAGACATTATTATTTTTAAATGAAATGAATTTAACGAAAACGTAAACGCAAACTTGGCGTCTCGCCATTATTTAGACTCTTGAATAGAATTTTTTTCTTTTATAATTACGTAATAATTGTTTGCTAATTTTAAATAAGAAGTAATTTAAATAGTCCGGCTAAGTTTTAAATGTGATTTTAACATATTAGATAAACGAAAATTGTTTGTTTTTGTTATAACGCGAAAATAAAGTGACAGCGGTAGGTATATAAATTAAAACCTTTTGCGTTACTTTTTCTTGTGTTCAAGTAGCTCTTGTAAATTAATAATTATCTTTATGTTTCATATTAGGTATATATAACTAGCTAGCTAATAAAGCCTAATTTAACTTAATTGAATTTATAAAAAAGGTACTAGGAGAGGTAAATTGGTGTTTTATCTTTGGCAATTATTAATTTGATAAAGACTGTGGATTTCAAAATGGTAAGAGGAGAAGTATTTGTATGGCTTATCTTATTTAATATATAAACTAACCTATATACTTATCGTATTATCATATCTATATATACTAAATCAAAGTCTATGTTTGAAGGGTAATAATCACAGAATCTTGCGGAAAATTTCCTCTCACTTAAGGGGCGTGCTTGTAGACGAGAGTGGCGAATTTTAGGTTAAGTTATTTAAATTTATTTTGATTGCCAGTTTACAAAGCGGAGGTCCTTTGAGATAGTGTAAAAATATCTCTTTGGGGCTGTAAACCGAACACTGATCAAATAGCAAGTAATTACGACATCATTGTCTAACAATACCCCTTATTAATATCAATGCACCAAGGTGTTCCTTGTAGTCTCACACAAATCTCGCGACGGCAACCGCAAGTAGAGATATACCAGCTTTGATCTTCATTGAAGGCCGTGTGTGAGGGGCTGAGGAGTTTCCGGCGAGGATGAGGGCTCTAAGACGTTGCCTCTCTCTGTACCTGGTGTCCTCACCGGGAGGGTCCAGGCATTCGAATTCACAGCAACGTTCACCAACGCGGAAGTTTTTGCAGAACTGCGGAGTAAGCAAATATTTTTCGTTAAATTAAGTTTGTAATAATTAATACTTTTGAGATAATTATTTCATCTATTTGAGTATGTTACAAATGAATTTCTCCTCATAACAGTTCAGTCAGTCGCGACATAGTTTAAAGGCAATTAAATATATATTTTTTATTGTATAAATTATTTAAGAATTTTATAAGTATACCTTACTAATTAGTATGTAAATAGATGAAACAATTATTTATACAAGTGTCACTGGTAATTCAAACATATTATTTCGATGTTTTTATTTTCGATGGCAGCTAGCATAGCTAGTTAGCTATTAAGAGTTACCATTATATATTTCAGCGAGCCCTGAAGCTGCTTAAAAAAAGTGTTCTTCTAGCAAAAAAAAATAGTTTATACTTTTTAATTAATTGTGGCGCTGTGGTGACTACAACGCAACGGTTGTGGGTTAATTCCTCGTTTGTCGGAAAGAATTATTCTTATTTGCTGCTCTAATCACGATCTGCGTTAATAAATGGACCGTTTATTTTGAGAGTGGTGTAAGTCCATTTTCTTTTGTTTCGAGAAAATTAAAGGTTAGTATATCGCTGATTATGCAATTTCATTGACCGACCGATTTTAAGTTGTTCAAAACAGGGGTTTTATTTGAGAAATTAAACACGTACTAGTTATATATAAAAAAATTACATTAAATTAAGCATGAATTACATGATAGCTCATTTTTCTCAAAAATGGACTTACACCACTTTCAAAATAAACGGTCCAAATAATGAGTCCTAATGGGGATGGAGTGCCTCAATACTAGGTTCCCAGGATTCATTTCTCTACTCTACTACGTGCTGGATACAGCATAAAACTAAAAAAATACTCACATAAGGAGGATCACAATAAATAGCCTTACACCACATGGGCTTTGAGTGGTAGCACACACAGATCGAGCACACTCCGGGCCCGGGCACGTACAGGAGACCATGTGGCACTGATTTACCTTCCCAATCCTTGCAGTCTTCTTCCACGCACGCTGAAACAAGTTAAGACAAATAAATTATAAAGAATTCAACATTATTGAGGCCAGTAGTGGCGCAGGTGTCAAGTGTAACTGTAAACTCGATAGGTTGTGGTTTCGATTCGCACTTGGGGTAATGAAATATTTACCTAATATTTACACTTCCGTTCTGGTAAAGAAGCAAAGCGCGGCGTTGAGTTCCGCCAGACAAGCAATGGCTCAAAAATTCGGCGGCAAGTGGGAAAAAGAATTGTCATAATGGGAACGGACTCTCTTGATACTAGGTTCCTTACTTCTTACGTTGTACGCCGCACATAGCAACCCTGCTAACTAGAAACTAAAATATTACATGTAAATAAAGACTTAAATCTTAGCGAATTTTGTAGAAAACATATCGTTTCGATAAGTAGCCAACTTACATGCGGAACCTAAAAAAGTTTCATACAGCCAGCTATAAAATTCGGGTTACAGATAAGGAGGATTTAGTTTATTCCCGCGAGATCCTAAAACTTACATAAACTTGCCCAATGATATGTGTTTTCCTTCAATTTTTATGTCTTTTTATATTTTTTGTAACGGTCTAAGAAACCCACATATAAATCTGGTGGTAGAAAGTGAAAAATTATACTGATTTTGTTACAAATTACTACTATTGCAGTATACGCAATATATACTATCATGTAATTAGTAAAATTTTATAAAATGTTTATAATTAAAAAAAAACCCACAGAATAAGCAAAGGAAGCCATAATGTAACTAGGGGAAATTCCCAAAGTTTTTAATCGGTCAGGTTAGACAAGTAGTAGGTAGTTGTTTTTCTGTTAGAAAAAATTCTGGGGTGGGCACCAGACTATACTGGGGTATTCACAGACCACTCACACCTATTCTTATGCCCCTGTATAGATTCACCTTTACCACTGAGCTATAACGGTCTCAAAACTTATAATATTTCAAAGTGCCTACGCACAACGCTCGTCTTGCGTCGCTACTTTACCATGAAACCGATTTAACGTCGTCGCGGGTACGAGTTATACGAGTATTTCAGTTTGTTACGAAACACCGACGCCCAATACCACCCACCTAGAAATTATATTGCAATTCTATTTTTTTAATGATTGCCGTTTCTATTGTTAATCTGTAGTAAGGAGCTTTGTTTGTGATTATTAATATTATGTACATATTTTAACTGATTGATTTATTTATTCTTAATTTATTTATCTGGTTAAGAACGGATTAAAAAAAAAATGTAGAAATAACATTCTACATCATCGTAATTGGCGATGGAGGCACAGGCGTGCGACTGTAAATGTGACAATTTGTGAAAAATGAGGGATGGAGTGTCTTAACACTAGGTGCCCTCTGGCTACACAGCTGTGTGCGGGATAGGTACAATGTGAAACAATTTTTTTTACATCAAACAAATGTTACATACGCATAAAAGTATTTAAAATTATTGCAAGTACTATCTGCACTTACATACATCACTTATACAAAATTGGTGCGTATTCATACAAATCCCTTGCGTCTCCATACATATACCTCTATCTATATATAGGTATGTAAAGTATAATACGTAAGGCATAAAAAAGGGGTGGTAGACAAAATTGCCCGTCGCCGAACTTATGCAACTATTTTAAAAACATGACGAGAGATGTGAAACTGTCGGGTTAAAGAGTTGTAACCTTCAATTATTTAAAAATATTTTTTGTGTCATTGTGGAAAACGACGACGTGCACAGAGTGCGCCTCTGTGCACGTCGTCGTATTTAATAGAACATGACGGTTGTGCGTTCGATTTCCATTAGGTTGAAATAATTTTCATTTCGTCGCTTTGGTAAGAAGACAAAGTGTGACGTGGACCTTCCTCATGTAAGTGACAACACACTTCAAATTTGAAGGAGTGTCTTGCCTTCACTAGGTTCCCTCTGTCTACCCTGCTATATGAAGAATATGACGTTCAGTGTTTCAGAATAAATATTTGCATTATAAAGTTCAACTTTGGTTCTCAGATGTCGTTCAGAGTATAATTAACTAGTTAGATAATAGCTTAACGGTAGTTAGTGTTACACTTTGAAACTTAATAATTACAGGAACTCAATTTAGACTCTCTAAAAACATGAGATTCTATATCTCAAAGGAAAATTCCTTTTAAATAGATTAATATGCTTAATTCATATAATTCACTTTACTTATCAATTAATCATATTTTTTATAAAAAAAATATAGCAAAAGACTTCAAGTGTAATAATCTCCATGTTCGTTCTGTATGTTCCCCATTTAATGTAATATCGAATTGCGAATCGATTAGTGGTCAACCGTAGCACGTTCGGAACGCTATAAACAAATAACAGAACAGATGTAATAATTTTCTTATTTATATAGTGGACGATATAAATATTTAATTGTTTTTTCCCGTATCTCCGACAAGTCTAAGCACTCCCTTGAAACATACATCCATAGTTTGTAATTCATTTGGGCTTAAGACAAAATATAAACAAATAAAACAAAGTTTCTCAAATCTTTATTTATTTATATTTAATTGCTTGTTTATTTATATTTAATTATTGTAGCGAATGGTTTTCCATAATGTTACTAGCAGTTAGTTATACTGTTCTTATGTTGCCTTACTTGAAAGTATTACTCCGTGATAAAAATGATAAAAAAGGTTGCAATTAGTCTAATTTAAAAAAAAAAACAATTTTTATTGCATTATATTATAAAGTAAAATTAATAGTTTAAGTAATTTATAATATTCGATTTCTAATAAGTTACATAAGTTGTATTGTAGTTATATCAGCGTATTACTTCCATATTTTTTTTATATAAAAACATATTAAATCCAGTAATCGTGACCTATAAAGCAACCTTTTTCTATTTGTTTACCTTTTATCTCACGGCTCCTTGAATAGGGTATAATTACATAACACATAAACAACCTTTCTAAACCAAAAAATACCTAAAAACGACTTAGACATTTTCGTCTCACCGGTAGCGCGTTACACCAACGCTTTAATGAGGGTAAAATTTCGGCACACCGGGTTCAAAGGATTCTCTAGTGAATGTGTGCGGCGCGAGTCTCGAGGACTGTCTGAGAGGCTGGTACTAACTACAAACTACTGGGAGCGGGCCTCGTCGCCGGTCTGGATCGACGTGTACCTAATGGATGCATGTCAAATTTAGATTTTGACAGTTTGATTTTTAAATCACGTGTTGTCGTTTTTGTTTTCGGATTTTAGCAAATGATGAAGGTGTTTTAGCATCACTAAAGTTATTTTATTATACATAAAATAACTAATACTGATCAATGATTTTTTTTAATTCAATTACTTTTAGCTTCTTATTTTAGCGTTCAATAAATCTTTGTAATTTATTCACAGAATTTAGATTGTAGGTGGGTGGTAACTAGCGCTAAGGTTTTGTCTAACCAAACAGAGGTTTCAGCTGAAAAAATATAACATTTCGTCGATTGATATATAAGCTCACAAACACCATATCAAAAGCAAATTTAGTCTTATAAAGTTCATATAAGTATTTATTTGTATTCATTATTTCGCAGAACCGACACTGAATACCTGAAGAAATAAAATAAGATGTTATTACATAGAAAAAGGTCTAAGAAATAATATAAAAAATAATGATTCCCGTGAGTATAATTTCCCGCTCCTTACGAGATCCTCCTTCTTCTAACTCGAATTTCTGTAAAGCTATTCATAAACTAATGAAAGGACTTGTCTCATACTGGCTTTCAACCGCATTCGGATATGTCGCTTTTTTTTCGCTTCACGCTATATCCCAAATATAGTAGGATAAACAGAGCGAACATAGCGTCTAATCTATTTCATGTTGAGTGGCGGAACTTAACGCCACTGTTTTACTTTCCAGAGCAAAATAATAAAAATGCCCTAGTTGGAATTGCATAGTATTTAACTTACTATATTCGTTAATGTTATGTTGTCCCTGTATGAATTAACAACAGCGCCGTCAGACAATGTCACCGATGGCTCAATGTATATAAAAGAGACGGAGAGATGAGAAAGGAGTATCTTCACACTCAGCCAATCGTGCTATGCGGAGAAATGATAAAAAATAACTTATATATCTAAACGTTTATACCTATTGACAGTATATGTTTTACTAACGATGGCCCCGAGTGTTATTCTAAGTTTTTAAATAAAACTAGATATTTCTTGTAGATATAGCGATAGAGAGTACATTCTGTCGTAGAACATTTAATATTCCCTTTAAAAATGCCAAGAAAGAACACAAAATTACAGGATAAAAAGAACTTACCGTTAAGACACGATAGCTTGTTACGTGGCAGAACTCAACCACCCCATTATCCACCGCACTGGAAATCGAACCCACAAACATCACTTTTATAGTGAGACACTGCCACAACCACCACCAGTTTGAAACCAGTTAAAATCTACTTAACATTTCATCATCCGCTAGTAATTAAAAGTCAACAAAAACACTTTATACAAGAATCATCCTGTGATTTTTAATATTTTATGCAGAAATTGTAATTATAATTATAATAATATATGTGCATAATAATGTTTTAAATATTTAATTTTATACGAGGCAAGCTCAGTTTTCCTTTGTCTCTTGTCATTTAAAGGACAACATTTAATTATGTTGCTGTAAATGAATAACTTTCATAATATAATGAGTATCACATTTTATTACTTAAAAGGTCGTTTACTTAGGCTTGTATTTATATACCGCTCTTAAGTATGAGATCGTTCTTGAGTAGCAGTTTTCATTTATAATTTTTAAAAGAATGAAAACGGCATCTCAAGAACAATCTCAGACTTGAGAGCGATTTATAAATACAGGCCTTACTTGTTTTTTACAATTTTAAAGTGTTATTCCTCACTTAGGAACGAAATATATCTTTTAGAAAACATATTAAAATTTGAACGTAGCAAGATTAGAACCCGCACCTCTATGGGCAGTTTCCAAGTAAGGCTTTACTTTTGAAACTTTTTGTGGCGTTTTTAGTATAAACTTTGAGATATAAATTTTGAACCTAGACAGTAAAAATTGTTTGCAACGTATTTATTATTCGTTAAGATAAGTCATCAGTCTAGTAAATGAAAATATTAAATATTTCATTGTGTGTGAAAGAGTGGGAATCGAACCCACAATCGTCGCGTTTATAATAGCGGACTTGAACAACATTCAAATTTTATTTAAATTTAATTAGCCATGGTAAGTTATTATTATTAAAAACATACAAAACTCCATATGTTTTAAATTTGTAAAGTTTGTGAATATGATATAAGGATTGTGGCTAACTTTGGAACAATTCGCAGTAAAACTGAAAATTTTAGGGGTTGTAAAATATTGTAAAGTTGTGAAAAATATATGAATCTAGTGGCTCAGTGACGTCATTTAGTCATGCGATGAATTATGGGTTTGATTCCCACTCTATGATGAATAACATATTTTTGAAAATTACAAGACTGAGCGCGGCGCTGACCTGCCAATCATCAGAATAAGTCTCGAAAATACGGCGATAAGTTATATACTGAAGCCGAAGATTTTGTTTGGTTGAAAGCAATTCTATTTGAAAAAATATTTTTGTGTCGTAAAGCCTATTTAAAGAGGTAGGCTATATTAACTTGTTACAGGCGGGCGAAGCCGCATATTAAGACTAGCTGTATATAAACAAACATTCTAAATATAGTAATACTTATAATAATAATATATATATTTAGTATATTGATTAAAATGCAGGAAGCCGTACGCCATATGCCATTCTTCGAGCTCGAGCAGACGTGGAAACCGTACGAACGCGTAATGCTCACCGTCTGGTACAAATTCGGTTGTAATTTTACACTTTGTTACTTTTATTTTATTTGCGAAGCCATTTTTAAGCTTTTTTTTAACCAATGCTTAAATTATGAGTTCGAAATATTAATTACGTTATAGGCCCGTGTGGGTGGTTGTGGGTTCGATTCTTACTTAAGAGATTGTGATGATTTATTTTGCTCTGGAAAGAAGACAAAGCGCGGCGTTGACTTCCGCCAGATAACTGGTCCTATCTCTGTGTCTGAACCCGCATGTAGTAGTGTCCTAACACTAGGTTCCCTCTGCCTGCCTGTGCTGTAAGCGGGATGCAGAAGTTAAAAAAATAAAAGCTTTCGTCGCGTCTTTCCAGTTACGTTAGATCTTTCTTTGTAGAATGAATAGGACTCGTTAAAGAGACAAATAAGCTTTGCTTCAAAAGTTTCACTAGGATGTACCTTTTTTGAGTCTCGCTAACGTAAATAAACTGTAATTTTGTGCTTTTTTCAAAGTTTCACGTTTACTTTGCAATTTGTCTCTATACTTTGATTTGGCTTATATTTTTTTAAAAAATTGTTTATAATGTACTGTTCAACTAGATTTTGCCAATGTAGAGTTCCGCCACTCCACATGCAATTTCTCAAAAATTTGACAGAAAGTGAACAGCGGAGTTGTTTTAAAATTAGATTGCTTCTGCCTATCTAGTAGTGGGAAAAAAAAGAGAAGCTAAAAATATAAAATATAAAAAAAAATATCCTTTAAAATTTAAAATTAATAAAAATAACAAATAAAATCTAAAAGGATTTTAAATTAATTTTTTTTTCATATTAGGTGGGTTGTGTTAAAACTTCTATGCTACCATTTTATTGCGACTGCCATTTTAAATGAACAAAAATATTGATTATATATTAATTTTATTGTCATAAGTACTGACCACTATCCATTAAAACACATTCTAATACGGCAAATAAAATAAAAGCTGGTACAAATTATACACTACTACATCATACCTACTACAATTTGAAATAATTAACACGAAATATTCGCTAACAAGTACGAATTTTCAGACGAAACTACTTAAAAATAATTGTGTGCCATATAATTAAATTTTAATTACGTTAGATTACGAAACTGTAGCCGTTCGAAATGCCCAGGTCTCAAAGCTCTAGTTTATTACAATTCTAGTTTATTTAATTTTTACTATTTTTGTAATTATGGCTTTTAAGATATTCTGAGGCAAGTCCTGATTCGATTTCCATTTGAGGCAATAAATTATTTCTAAGTTGCGACGCTAAGTCAACCGTGATCGCCGCGTCCAAAATTGGGCGCTGCTTGGTAAACAGTGTCTTTCTCTCCTCTGTTTCTCCTCTCATGATCATCAATTTGTTTACTTACTATATTCAGGATCAAGCGTAAAAAATATATATTTCATTATCATATTTTTATTATTCTTACATCTCACAGGCAGAACAGACAGCCAAGTGATAAATCCCACCGCTCTCCTCTCAATATAATTTCCAATTTTCCCTAAATTGCTCTAACGAAGTAACTGATAGACATTTGGAGCATTCCCACCAAACTTTCTGATTTATTCGCTGCATTATTCAAAGTTTAGAAGTTAAATCGTCTCGAGATAAATGCCATATTTTATAATCATTATTTTTCTTTTCAAATAGGAATGACTCCACCATGGCNTGAAGTTAAAAAAATAAAAGCTTTCGTCGCGTCTTTCCAGTTACGTTAGATCCTTCTTTGTAGAATGAATAGGACTCGTTAAAGAGACAAATAAGCTTTGCTTCAAAAGTTTCACTAGGATGTACGTTTTTTGAGTCTCGCTAACGTAAATACACTGTAATTTGGTGCTTTTTTCAAAGTTTCACGTTTACTTTGCAATTTGTCTCAATCCTTCGATTTGGCTTATATTTTTTAAAAAAAATGTTTATAATGTACTGTTCAATTAGATTTTGCCAATGTAGAGTTCCGCCACTCCACATGCAATTTCTCAAAAATTTGACAGAAAGTGAACAGCGGAGTGTTTTAAAATTAGATTGCTTCCTATTCCTATTCCTATTTGCCTATCTAGTAGTGGAAAAAAAAAAGAAGCTAAAAATATAAAATATAAAAAAAAATATCTTTTAAAATTTAAAATTAATAAAAAAAACAAATAAAATCTAAAAGGATTTTAAAGGATTTTTTTTTCATATTAGGTGGGTTGTGTTAAAACTTCTATGCTACCATTTTATTGCGACTGCCATTTTAAATGAACAAAAATATTGATTATACTCGTATATTAATTTTATTAAGTACTGACCACTATCCATTAAAACACATACTATTGGGAAAATAAAATAAATGCTGCTACAAATTGTACACTACTACATCATACCTACTACAATTTGAAATAATTAACACGAAATATTCTCTAACAAGTACGAATTTTCAGACGAAACTACTTAAAAATAATTGTATACCATATAATTAAATTTTAATTACGTTAGATTACGAAACTGTAGCCGTTCGAAATAAAGCCCAGGTCTCAAAGCTCTAGTTTATTACAATTCTAGTTTATTTAATTTTTACTATTTTTGTATTTTTGTAATTATGGCTTTTAAGATATTCTGAGGCAAGTCCTGATTCGATTTCCATTTGAGGCATAAATTATTTCTAAGTTGCGATACCTAACTCAACCGTGATCGCCGCGTCCAAATTGGGCGCTGCTTGGTAAACAGTGTCTTTCTCTCCTCTCTTTCTCCTCTCATGATCATCAAGCTGTCTACTTACTATATTCAGGATCAAGCGTGAAAAATATATATTTCATTATCATATTTTTATTATTCTTACATCTCACAAGATGGGCAGACAGGAGCCAAGTGATAAATCCCACCGCTCTCCTCTCAATATAATTTCCAATTTTCCCTAAATTGCTCTAACGAAGTAACTGATAGACATTTGGAGCATTCCCACCAAACTTTCTGATTTATTCGCTGCATTATTCAAAGTTTAGAAGTTAAATCGTCTCGAGATAAATGCCATATTTTATAATCATTATTTTTCTTTTCAAATAGGAATGACTCCACCATGGCTTAGTCGGGACGTGCCTGACCTAACACAGAACATAAACTTATTGCTAAAATATTGTTAATATAAATGTATTTTTATATTAATAATATTTTAGCAGGCAAGAAATGCTGCGGGCAATGGGTTATCGTCATCCATCATCCAAAATTTCTTGAACGTGTACAAATTTGAGAACGGAACGGCTTTTTATTAATTTCGGTTACTTACAAAATGCAAAAAATTATAAGATAAAATACTAAAAATTTATTGAACTATTTTTTTCTAACTTTATTATTATAATGTTAGAAAAAAATAGTTCAATAAATTTGTATTAGATTTAGAACATTAGATAACTACTTCGTAAATCGATAACTACCTAGTTGTTATTTAATGGGTTAGTGACCTGAACTCGTTTCATTTAACTCAAATATTTATAACTCAAATATTACAAGGTTTATTTCGCACTTGTCCAATCGATTCTTACTTACTGCATACCGGCATGGGGTGGTGCTCCTAAATCAATCTTACTCCCACTAGAAAAAGCACAGAGATGTATACTTAAGGTTATGACATCTAAACCTACCCGTTTTCCAACTGCCGAACTATATGACATTTGTAAAGTTTTAAGTGTCCGTCAATTATTCGTTCTGCGCTCTATTTTACGGA
>JAKRZM010000451.1:70735-126369 GCA_036379175.1 Heliconius cydno galanthus | reverse complement strand
TGCGCGGTACTGTACCCTCCCCAGAATTCGAAGGGCAGCCTGAGCTTGAGGACTCAGGGAGGGATTCTCCAGCACCGGAGGTGTTGGTACCCTCCGGGGGTAGATTCTCTTTATGTGCCGCTTTCCTATTCCAGGGAGGGGTGGGGGTTGGGCACCGGAGCCCGGCATTACCTAGTGCGCAACGCAGTGGCATAAAGCCACTACTTAACGCCGGTTTTAAATGCCAGGGGTGGTAATGATCCGGTCGAGTCTGCCCATGCGTGTTGCCATTGCTGGCGACGTGACTCTACCACACGTACTTTAGTCGCCTCTTACGACACCATCAGTACCAGGGTGATCCTATTCTAGGCCGGGATCACACGGCACAAAATTCTAACTCAAAATTTCAAACTTCGTAAATCGATAACTACCTAGTTGTTATTTAATGGGTTAGTGACCTGAACTCGTTTCATTTAACTCAATTATTTATAAAGGGTTATATTGAATAATAAATTTTTTCGAATGTATGTGTTTTTTTTATTTAAAAGTATTTTTTAGTAATATAAATTAAGTAATTATTGAATATATAAATAAGTAGTTATATAGGTAATTGTGAATTTATTTCCTTCAAACAAACGTCCGTATACATTTAATTACGTTTCGTATTCTAAATAATAAACGGTGCGGATTAACATCGAGCGTTAAACAGCTTTAATGATCCGTCAAATTTAAAGCTTTAAGAGCTTTCAGAATACTTTATATTTGTTTGGAAACAAATCTTATGCATATTGCTTAACTAAGCTAATGATTAGAGAGAGAGCGAGAGAGAGAGCTTTAAATGGTAATTAATCTCTGGAAATACTGTTTCAAAATGGAAAAATATTTTTGTTTCGCGTAGTTTTAGTTATAGTATTCACGCTATTTCTGACACATAGCAGGGAAATCAGGAGGTACCCGGGAACATAGTGTTAAGATACTATTAAGACACTCCTCTTTTTCCACTGATTTATGGAGGCATTGAGTTGAGTGTGTCATGTGTCATGTGTCACACAACTTTTTCAAAATATGAATCGAAACCACAATCAAATTTGCTACTGTACAGACATCTCATTCGATATTCCAGAGGAAATAACATTTAACACGTGAAGTAACTGAATAAAGTATGTCGAGGACCATCGCGACACTGCTTCAGATGAACTCTCGCACTGCCTTGCTAAGGTTGGAGTTCCGTTTCCGTAAGAGTTGCAACAAATATGCTATTGCAGCTTCTTAAGTCATTACTCAGTAAAGAAATAATAAAATACCTATTAGAAATAAGCATCTTTATACATTTTTCATATGGAGCATGTCACCACTAAACAATATTAATTCATTTAAATATTACATAAAATAATTACTTTAAAAAATCCACATTTTTGATCATTATCGTTCAACGATTAATGTTCAGTCAGACGTGGTTTAATTATGCTACGATTAAGATACGTTTAAATGAAACACAAACTAGTAAAGTGTGAGACGGATTTGACCACTGTGGGTTTTGTACTAAATGAGACAGTAAAAATTTTACAAGTTGACAAACTTAAGTATGCAGGCGAATATAAAATACAACAAAATCAATGCTTGTATCTTATGTTTTTCAGTGTTCGATTAGAATGTTGAGCTGAATATTTGATATTACTGTCAGCTTAAGGAACTCAACACAATCCCGAGATAAATAGTTTTCACAGACGGGCAACAAAGAGATAAGGGTTCCGTTTTTTCCTTTTGAGGAACGGAAACCTAGAGACAAAAAAACTAAAAAAAACATATTTTTTGCAGTACCACACTTATGCCTAGCAGAGTAGACAGATTGTATTTAATGGTGCGGCAACATAATGGTAAGACACTCCGTTCTCGACTTTTTACGTCGTTGAGTGGCGAGACTCAATGCTGCAATTTATCTACCAGGGCGGAGAGATAAAAATTTGAGCCGACACTATCGGCGGCTCGTTCCAGCACCAAAGGTAATATAAACAAATATATTAGGTACTTTCGTCGTAACAGCAGCATAAAATTGTATGATACTGTGTCATATTTACTCCACAGTACAATGTTACTGGAATTGTTATTTGTGATTTTATTGATATACGGTTATTGTACAGTTTTAGGTTTCATATTAAAAATAATGTATATATGTAGATTTAAATTTACAATAAATATAAAAGTCGACGGCTCCTATGTAAAGAATCGTAAGTGAAAAACTTTAATTTCTTTTATTGCTATTTCGAACTATTAATAAGGATAGTTTTCGATTATATACACGTTTATTTAACACATTTTTTTTTAATTTCTTAAAAATCTTTATCTTAGTAATTTAAAAGAATTGCTCTTTTGAAAACATTTGCGACTTTTCTCTGTCGATACTTTACCTAAAGACCATCGGTTTGTAAGTAGTCTATCCGAGCAAGTTGCCATATATTATCATTAAAATCCAATTACGTAATTGTTGCACCAAAGCGAAATAACAATCATATAAAATAATTATAGCGTCGGACTTCGCTATGGAGGTCCATTGGAAGTACATATGCATAGCTTAATTGGCCAGAGTGCTCGGTGAGAGGCGCGACCTGCACGTAGCTACATATATTTATAATTTATACGATTCCTGTATTCCTAGGAGACTTTATTAGATATTCGCTAGGGATGTATCAGTGAAGTGTTGAGTTACCTCTGCAGAGGTGTAGAGATGTGCGAATATCAAATATTAGGTAACTGTTTTTATTAAAATTATTAACTTATTTGTAGGTTTCGTTACATAAAGATTTTTTCATTATATAAGACAATTTATGGCAGCAAAATAAACAATTTAAACTAATCTAATATCACGCTTCTTTAAGGCAAAGGCCAAAGACACAAGCAGAAACTACTAAATTTACATTACTGTAAAACAAGCTTAACACAAATGAACACAGAACAAAGCAACAGTGGGTAGATTATCTCTAAAAGTAGGACGCTCTGTTAGTTCGTAAATTCTAAAGTGCTTGTAAATCACTTATAACGGCGTCACTTTGAATTGAATGAACGATTTATATTAAATATCTTATTAGCCTTTGTGGTACGGATGATAATGGTGTGGTAGAGCTATGAATTCAATTTCTGAAATCTGAAATGAAAGGATTCTTTCACTTCATACTATATCCTGTAGGTAGAGGTAATTTGAAAAGCTAATGTTAAGACTCTCCATTACTCATTAAGACGTTTCCGTTCCTTACAATAAGCTTAATTCTCAAAGCATTGCGTGTTGAGTGACGGAGCTTAACAACGCGCTTCGCCCCGTTATCAGAGCGAGGAAATTGAAATATTTAATATTTTATTTCCTTGAGCGGAAATCGAATCCACAACATATCGCATTGCGCCGTTATTGGCCTCTACTTTCTATTTAATATAAAAATTTCAAGCGAGGAAGCACGCTAATACTATCTGGCAAGACGAAGATTAATAAAAAAGTAGTAGAGCACGGTGTAACTAATGACATCATTGGCGTCGTCTCTAACTAAAATTAATTTTGTCACTTTAAAATTTTAATATTATTTTTCTTCTGTATGATATATTTTAAATATTATTAAAATAAATATTGACAGCATTACATACAGAACATTCTGGTTATGCCAATTAATCAATAAATAAAATTAATATATTGTTATTGTAAACGTAGGTTCAAGATATAGATATTTACCTACCTACTAGTTTTAATTTAACATTGGATTACTAACACTTAAAAAATAAACAATAAATAATGTGTAAGATCAAGCACTTTATTGTCCACCTTTAATATAAAAATTAAAAATCATTACAATTTAATAATATTTAATTCCATATTATTAACTGAATTAGAGTTCCAAATAAGGAAAGTGTCTAAAATATCTTCAAATTGCTTTTAAATTATGAACCATAATTAGAAAGTAGGAATTTCCAGCTGCTCGTTCCCATTTCAGCTGTAAATATCTCAAGGCTGTCTCGGAGCCCGCGGATGTACCTCTAGACATGCCTTACTTTAGAGCATCACCTTGAACGGTACGTAGGAAATGGCACCAGATCAAGTATTTATTCGATTTGGAGATGTTGAATACTAGATTTTATTAATTTTTCTTTAAATATTAGGAATGAGGTCGTGACGCAGGGGTACAAAGGTGCGAGTGTTAACGTAATAGGTGTAGGTTCGATTTTCACTCGTGGAAATGAAATATTTAATATTTTCATTTGTTCATTCTGATAACCTCGCATGGCCCGGCGTTGACTACCGCCACTCAACACGCAATGAAAGTGGGGAACGGAGTGTCTTAACACTAGGTTTCCGGTTCCCTCTGGCTACCCCGCAATACAGCGTAAAGCTAAAAAATATAAAATATAAATAGCCAGATTAAAATAGTTTTCACAGATAAATTAAGATAGGTAAATACTCATGCCACTTCTACACATCAAACGTTAGTGTGTAAGCGTCTCGTCAGACGCTTACAACTTTCATTTCTTTTATGGTACACATTCATGACTTGAAAATGAAAAGGGAAATACCTGTTTGTATAAAGGGGTGTAAGTTCAAAAATTTTTTAAAAGGACATTTATCTTAATTATAATCAGAAGGCAGAAACTAAAAATCACTAGGCAGAATATGGATGACGGAGTGTGTCTACGCTGCTGCTGAGCGGTAAAGGCACGAAGCTACTGGGTTTTGGTAAGATACATTTGAATCGTTTAGTAACTATTTCAAAATTTGTACGATATATCTTTATACCCGAATCAAATTTACGACCTGCGACTTAGCAAACACATTTCTTAATCACTGAACCGACAGTGATTTATAATTAAGTTAAATCATTGAATTTAATTTTACTTATTATATATGTATAGAGGCCAACTGTGGGGCACAAGCGTGAATTCTTGATTCACAACATGTTAAGTGGCGGCACTCAACGCCGCACTTTGCCTTGTTACAATCGCACGCTTGCTCCCCTGCGCCACTACGGTCTCACCGTACCTGTTTGATTAATCGATTTTTATATTGAATATAAATCAACATTCGACCTCAATTTTTATACACACAATAGAATATTGTACTGCGTCAGTAAACAAAAGTGGAAAATGAAACAAATTATTTACAGAAAAGTAGTTCTATATTTTTTTATTACTTATTTATAAATCTATACTTTTCATTCATTGATTGTAATGTAATGAAAACGGCATCTCAAGATCGATCTCAGACTTGAGATCAAACAAAAGGCGGCATTAAGTTTCGCCACTCAAAACACAATGCCTTCAGAATGTAACGAAAATATGAGGAGGTAAAGTGTTTTAATAAAAACGGAGTATCTTAACTAGGTTCCCAAGGTCCCTCTGTCTGCCCCTCTATGTACGGGATATAGCGGGAAAGAAACATAATAAAATGCTAATTTTATAATACAAATAAAAAAACTCTATACTAGAACTTTCCTAACCCATTGACGTCTACCATAGAAGCCCAGGTTTAAAGAAGTACAGAAATAACTTGTTAACAGATAAAATCTCATTATAATAACAGGTGGAGTGTGAAGCCGCAATACTATAACCGCACCGGTGCTAATGAAAGGTCCAATATGGTACGATATTAACCGTTTATATGGATTATAAAATGCTCTATACCTATGTTGTATTATATATATATGTTGATTTTACTTGGTTCACGCTGTATCCCGCCTCATATGTCAACATAGCAGGGTAGGCAGAGAAAACCAAGCGGGAATCAAACCCACAATCGTCGCGTTTACACTAGCACGCTTGTATCGCTGCGCTACGGCAGCCTCGTAGCTGTTTTATTGACATAATTCTAATTTGAATATAACGAGGCTGATGATGGGGGCAGTTGAATAGCATCTCACTGTAAATACGTCGAATCCAAGTTCAATTTTCGCTTGGGGAAAATTATATTAATAATGTATCGCTATGGTAGACAAAAAATACATAATAATTATTAATGTATTCATTTGACTAGACCGAGAAAATATCTATACACATCTATTTTTAAGGACATTTTCCCAAATTAAATTTGAACACACTTTTCACTATTATGTCGGTTTTAATAGAATTTTATTAAAATTGTAATATTTAAGGTTCTGCTAAAATTTGAAAATTAACTGAAAGTACCAGATAATTTTGGGCTAAGTTGGTCTAATTCGATAATAAAATATAATTTCGGTCACCTTTTAGCATAATTGTAACATCTGCTGTCGCTTTATAGACTTTGTAATATTATAGAAAGAGATTTGCTCCTATATAAGATACTAAAATTTTATCTGAAACACTAATGTAAGCATGTATATTTAACAGCTACACTCATAGACGCCAATTAGAGGTTAATTGATATTACTTCGTTGGATATTTCTACTACGTTAATATTGGTTAATATAGAGGAAATCTCTATAATGTAGGACATAAGTGGATATAATAAAATTATAATGTAACATTTAAACCATTTCTTATTGAGATATAATTATGAAGTAAAGTAGATAAAGGCATGCCCAAGGAGTAATGAAAGGTTAAAAGGATTCATTATGGTGCCATCACGAAGCCTCTCAAGTTTAATATTAGAAAATGACTTGTGTAATGGTATGTCATTTGAAATTGTTACGTGATTACTTCTCAACGCTTAGAATTAAAAGATGTAGCGACCTCATGTCTCTTGTCATATAGATAACAAGTTTTTTCTTTAGTTATAGCTCAATATTGTAACGCATAGAGGGAACCTAGGAATCTAGTGTCAAAACACTACGTCCATTAAGACATTTTCGTTCCCCACTTTGTACCAAATTCTAGAGGCCCCGCTTAATCTCGTTATTGGACCGAGAAAATAAAAATATTAAATATTACATTACCTTGAGAGGGAATCGAACCCACAATTTCTTGCGTTTACAGTCGCACGGTTCTGAGCTACAACCGGCCTCAACACACCGTATGTTAAGTGACGAAACTAAGGAAGCTTTATTAATTTTAAAATAGGGTAAGTAAGGATATAAATTGGCATATGGTTTTAACATCAAGGGATGTCCGTTTCCCCTATTGATTATTGAAACCGTATTTTCGAACAGATGGTTTTTTGGTGGCGTAGTTCCGAATTTTATATATAGTACAGATAAAGGCTTATCTTATCTATCTATATATATAAAATCGAAAGGTCACTCACTCATCACGAAATCTCAGAAACTACATGTGCTAGGAATCTGAAATTTTGCATAGGAGTTACTTATAAGACGTAGGTGCTCGCTAAGACGGGAATTTGCAATATTCGACTTCTAAGGGGTTGTTTTTGGGGTTGAAAGTTTGTATGAAACTTCGTTACTACAAATGCTAGGAGTCTCAAATTTTGCATTACGTAGGTACTCATGGAGACAGAAATTAATAGAAACGTAGTTCACGCAGGCGAAGCCGCGAGCGGGCCGCTAGTACAATATATTTTCAAGTGATTTTCACTAATAGATAGAGTGATTCAAAACTAAAGTTTATATGAGTGTCCAAAATATTTAAAAAAATATATAAAAATGTTGTTAAAATATTTTTGTGAAATGTCAATAACGAAATAGACTTAAATCAATAATCATGTAGTCCAAGCGGGTGAAGTCGCGTGCGGTCGGATCGGTCTCTAAAATTGACAAACTGACTGATGTTAAAAAAATAATCAATCTTTTTAACAGGTAGTCGAGACGCAGGGGCACAAGCGTGTGACTGCAAACGCGACAGGTTGAGGGTTCGATTCCCGTTCGAGAAAATAAAATATTTAATATTTTTATTTCTGGTGTGGTGTCGAGGCAAAGCGCGTCGATTTCCGCCACTAAACACCCAATAACTCCAGAATTCTCAGAAACGGCGCTATCTCTACCCTGCTGTGTGCGGGATACAGCGTGAAAATGATTTTTAGTATTATATTATATATTATAGTATTTAGACAACAATGTTGCGTGAAATTCAAAGTACTTTTAACGTTTCACCCATTGTGCATTGGTATGAAACTTACGATATTCGTTATAATCACGCAAGCTTTTTGATAGTTAATAAAACAGAGGAATGTAGATTAGGGGTCATAGAGCTCTATGAGGGTGATCGTAGAATCGATTTTTATTTGTTTTTACGTGTTCATTATGTTACGAGGAAATTGTTTAAGTAAAAAATTGAAAATGATATATGACACATTCTATGACTAAAGGTACAGTGGGTTACATCGAAATTATTAATATGATATAATATAACATATCGTAGCGTGTGACTGTAAGCGCGAGGGTCATGGGTTCGTTGCCACTGGGGGGAATAAATTATTATTTATTAATACGGTTTGTTATGTACGGAATACGTGAAGCTCTATAATATAACCTATAGTTTGGCCTATACCGCGTTTAAGATATTTCTAAATTCAAAGCAGTAGTTCCTGAGATTATCGCTTTCAATCAAACAAACTCTTCAGCTTTATAATATGTACAAGTATAGAAATATACATATATTCTATTTATTTTTTTAGCTTCACGCTGTATCACGCAAAAGCAGGGTAGGCAGACCGAACCTGGGAACCTAGTGAAGACACTTTGTTCGTATACTTCCATTTCCGATTTTCCGCCGAATTCCGTAGGCATTGCGTGTTATGCTTATGCATTTACTAAATAAATACATGTAAGTACTTACAACAAAGGAATTAAATATAAATGTTTGCAATCAGCCATAACCTTCGGTCATGCGATGTGACATGTGCGGTGAATTCCAATACTGTGAATTTCTATGAAAGTTATTTTTTTTATTTATTATCGATTTGTTTATCCTGCAGTTTGCTCGTTAAATAACGGCTTTGGTCAAATCTCGAAAGACTCTACTATTTTATATGTTGAAAAGAAAATGTAGTGAAAATTCACTAGGTTCTCCAATTTCAAACGAAATGTTAACCAATATTACAGGACAGCAGTTTGTTTGGTTGAACACACTAATGTCAGAAACTACTGATTGAAATATGCATTTTACATAAGATAGTATTTTTATATTAAGAGGCTCTATAATACATAATGTTAACAGTTGTACCTCGAGCAGTTAGAATGTCATTATAATTATATAATTTTTAGTTATTCCTATAAGACAATGTTAGCTTAACCTAACTAAAAATCCAAGCAAAGGTTCATTCATCGAACACGTAATATCTCCAGGAATAGAGTGAAATATTACTTTGTCTCTATTTATCCTATATACAATATTGGTAGATAGATATGAATTAAAATAATAAATAACAAAATAAATAATAGTAGAGGCAGTTTGTAGGTCACACACACGTCTAAGGTTTTATTAACAAAAGCAATGCTCTGCAATATCATTTAAAAACTTTATCTTGTAATAAATTGCCCTATTTATTATGTCCAAGCTTTCTTTCCTTAATGTTTGTGTTTCAGTCCAAAGATCTGTAAAGTAAGATGTATGTTCTAATATATATTTTGAATGTACCTTCATTAGATAAGATTTTTAAACATTTTTAACCTTGGGTTAACTATCTACCTAGTGAAGTTAGTCGCTAAGCTCGTTGCCCCCCACTTTTTCAATAAAACATATAAAACGGTAGGAAGTTTCTATTTTCGGGGTAGACAACGAGAAATACTATATACTTTAGATTTCGAAAAAAGCCAAGAAGCATCAGTTACACTCATATTTTTTTTAATTTAACAGAAATAAAAAAAAATATATATATAAAATATAATTATTTCAAATAATGATTCCAACAAGCAGTCAGGTAAAGTTAATTATTACCCAGAGGTGAGCGATGAGGCTGTAATACTATCTTCTATTATTCATATTTTTAATTAATGTGCAGTTGTATGTATTATTTCAATATTATTTGCATTGTATGTAGACCTCATGCTGTAGCAACAGGCAATAGGTGAGGTCGATCTAATTAACCACTTAAAATAACAAATATAGCTATATTATTATAGCTTTTGTAGTATTTAAAATGATGTTACAAGTAATAAATACATAATAAATGCAAATAAGTAATTAAAAAACGAATTGCAAATACTAGAAACATGACTATAGACTACAGGAGCAATACCCCTACACATTTAAAAAAAACAAAAATCAAAATATACATATATAGCGTCATACTAAGCTAGAACTTTATTTTGTTCACAGATCTAATATATAACCTAAAAATATAGGTATATAATTAACTTTAAATTTTCTATATGTCATGCTATAATATCAAATACTATATTTCTCATTTAAACTAGTAAGAGTCACGTTTTTTAATTTAAACGTGAGATTATGTTTGTTTAACTATTTAATTGCTTGTTTACTATTAATATTTCAGTTCAGAGCATAGGTTATCGGTAGACTAACATGGCGGACAGTGTTTTCTCTTGTTTATGAAAATTATACAATTATAAATTACATTTTTCTAGTTTTTTAATATGCTAAAAAAATTATAAAAAATGTGTATTTTTTTTTCGAACAAATATTAATACTTTGAAACGATTAACTTAAACCGGAGGCTATTAGTGTGAAGTAGGCTATTCTCCTATCTTCAATACGAATGTTTAGCTTTGAATCTAAGCCTTAGATAAAGCGATTTAATAGAGTCTTCCTAGACAGTGTACAAAAAAAATCATACTTTTTTAATAATATAAAACGTGTTTTTCACATATATTTAATACTATTATAATAATATAACTTATTTTATTATTATAATAGTATTAAATATGTGTGAAAAACACGTTTTAAAATTACTATTGTTATTACAAGAAGAAAAAAATCCAATAATTCTGTAACATTACAAAAACATCGCTCTGGTGTTGAGGTAAAGCGCGGCGTTGAGTTTTGCCACTCAAATTAAGTGGAAAATGAGGAACAGAATGCCTTAACACTAGGTTCCCTCTGCCTAACTTGCAGTGTGTGGGATACAGCGTGAAGTTAATACAAAAACAATATAAAATATTTAATTATCAAAGTTATTAGCCTCCCTTCACTGGGGTAGGGTTGTGTACATACATAAACACTGTTAGTACACACGAGTGTACGTACGTGTTTGCTGACAGCGCTCAGTAGCTAAGAGATTACCGAAAATAAACATATGGTGTTGGCAGTTCATAAATTATTAACGTTTCGCTTGATTTTATGCCAGAATTTATAAAATTATGGGTGGAAAATATTTTTTAAAGCATGTAAATTAATATTTTTTTGTATCCCTTAATTTAACTTTAAATATAGTATTTAGAGTTAAATTTAACAAGTTTTGAGTTGAGTCCAACTACTAAAATTTAATTCTTATATAATTCTGAACTTTAACAAATGCCAGCCAGAATAAAAAAAATAAAATCAAATCAAATCAGCTTCACGCTGTATCTCGCACACTGCAGGGTAGGCAGAAAGAACCTTTCCGCATACTGGAGGCATTGCGTGCTGAGTGGCGGAACACAACGCCGCGCTTTGTCTCGAGAGAAAATTTAAATATAAATTTAAATAAATATTTAATTTCTATGAGTGGGATTCGAACCCACAACCAGTTGCGTTTACAGTCACACTTCGTGCCCTCATTAAAATTTATTAAAACTATTTGTATAATTTAATTTAACAAATAATTTATTATTTATAAACCGACATTGAATTTTTTTTTATTATCTAATATAAAAAATATAATAACGTAGTGCAAACTTTCCAATTACTTCATGATGGCAATATTTATAAAGATACGTTTCAATTAGTAAAATGGCAACTGGGATTCGCATTGGGAGAATATCAAAGTGAGATTCCAAAGTGTTAAATAATTGCAATTTTTTTCGTTCTTATATTATAATATCTGGTTTGTACGCATTACCTGTGACGCAGGACACTTCTTGATATTAAAGAAAAAAAACTTTTTTTTTTATTTTCGTTCTTCTTTTTTAATTCGTTCTTTTTTTTCATAATATTACTACTTAACAATGTCCATACTGTCCTTATCAAAAATAAGAATATATTAAAATCACTATAATTTATTAATTTTGTTATTTTACATCAGATGTTTCATTAAAAAATAAAAGAAAAATCTGGCATGTTTTTGTTCTACCTTAATGAAAGTATAGCTAATTTGGCTAAAGTGCTTCAAAAGATTGTCCTAGTCTTAATAAATTCAATATTGCTATACGAAATTAATCAATTTAAGGCATTAGGAAAAAACTTGTACTATTTTAGTTTAATTATTAAAAATATTAAGTTAAAAGATTTTATTTAACCTTATGCTAAATAATCTGTTTACAGCGCATGTAAGCCAATATACGTAGAAGTTAATTTAAATTGAATGAATAACTAGAAAATACGGTGTCTTAGAGCACTAGTTCTTTATTTTCATTGTAGTACATTATTTTTTTAAGGCCAGTTACGGTAGAGGGGCACGAGCACCACTGTTAACGCGACAGGTTGTGAGTTCAAGCAACGACTAAGCGGCGTTAAGTTCCGCCACTCCAATTCAGCGGAAAGTGGAGAATGGAAGTTTCATAATGAGAACGGAGTGTCTTATCATTCACCTTCTAAACTGACAATATATTCATAAATATATTTAATAAATGTTCGTATGGTTCAAGCGGGCGAAGCCGCCCAAATCCACAAGTATATTAATAAATGTCCCCAATAATAGTTTTTGTCATATATCTTCCACGTAGAGAAAGCGTAACGTGTAACTCATTACAATTTTGTTGGGAGTTGAGAATTTTCAACAAAAATATTTATAACAACAGTATTGAAATCCAACGTAGTGGAAATTGGAATCCCAACAAAGCTTTTTTTGCCTAAAGCGCGTTGACGTGTTATCCAAAATTGCACGCCTACAAATCCTACTAAGGATTTAAAATAGCGCACATCGAATTTTAGAGTAAAACATGTTTCTTGGAACTTAAATAAAACTATGAAACGGATAAATAAATATTTTTTTACCTTTATTTATAACAAAATTGGAAAGATACGCGACCTTACTAATAATAATAAAAAAAAAACACTACTAACTACTAACTTCTTCTTGCACTAATGACCTCAACATACGTTTAAACATACATAAATATTCTATTCATTATGTATACCACCAAACAATTATAAAGTAACTTCTTTTTCATTAGTTCTTTCCTTTAGAAGAGGAAGTAGGTACATTGCACTTGTCTTCGGAGTTTCCAATCCGGTACAGCCCGTCCATTATGCATAGAGGTCGTCTAAGCTCGCCGCTCACCCCCGCGGCGTTCTGGATCGTAAGAAAGCAGTCATGCTTGCTAAGTGATTACTTTGTTCTAGACTGCAAGTTTTTCGTTAAAATAACGCAAAGTGACTTTGCTATTCTTTGGAGTATTTTTTAAAATATACCTAATCTTTATCTATATATATGAAATCGAAAAGTCACTCGCTCATCACCAAATCTCAGAAACTACAAGTGCTAGAAATCTCAAATTTTGCATAGGAGTTACTTATAGGACGTAAGTGCTCGCTAAGACGGGAATTTGCAATATTCGACTTCTAAGAGGTTGTTTTTGGGGTCGAAAGTTTGTATGAAACGTTACTACAAATGCTAGGAGTCTCAAATTTTGCATAGACGTCACTAGGACGTAGTCTTGGAGACAGAAATTAATAATAACATAGTTCACGCGGGTGAAACCGCGAGCGGTCCGGTAGTATATTATATATTCCCTATAATATAAAAAGAATTGTGATTTATTTGAAAATTCTTCTTCTCATTTAAATTATGCTATATTTTCTTGATAAAATATAAAGACATATTATGACATGTAAATAAAAATTACACTGAACGGAGCTCGAATCTACAACTATCGCTTTCAGTTATAAATTCCACCGGCACCGATATTTAAAATAACATCCAAAAAAACCTATCAAGTAAGTAAGTATGGAAACAGTCCATAACATTTTGAAATCATTCCAATTGGCAGGTATCGTTCTATGTATTATTCAAGTAAAGTTATTCAGTTTTAACCTGGTTGAAGACTTCGACCGAAACGTGGCTTCGAAGTAAGTTATGAATATTAATATAACTAGACCCAATTAAAAATTTTGAAATCGATGAAAAGAGAAATAACAATACTTAGTTTATAATGGTTAAAGTTGATTGATTTATTAAACGAACAAAAGATTTGATATCTATGAGATCAATATCCAGAATTTTCTTTAATTTAAAATTATATTCACAAATAAAAAATTAAATCTGTGTCACTCCTGCCACCAAATTTTCGTTATATTACGTGCGAGATAATGAAAATACATAATATAATCATTCCCTCGAGCGGAGATAGAATTCACAGCCATCGCGTTTTTCTGGCCGTTGTGACGCGCCTCTACTGCGCCATAACGTAGTACCATAACGGCCTCAAAGTGAAATATTATGTATAGTTTGCTGAGTTCTATGTGTTTTTAAATGGGTACTTCACGAAATATGGATATTCATAATTTTTTTAACCCGCATATAGCATGGCAGGCAGAGGAAATATTGGAAACTATTGTTAAGACTCCTGTTCCCATTAAAACAGTAACGTTCCTAATTGTTCCAATTCTGGAGGACACGTTATATTGAGTGACGGTACTCAACGCTGCGCTTTACCTCGTCCAGAGCGAGGAAGGGAACATATAATTATTCATATTTCGATTCGATTGTATTTCTCTTGACTCTTTCGATTCAATTCTTTTAGTGTCGTTTTACCCACGAACCACGAACTAGTAATGGTATATATGGTCTTGTAATCTGTGTAACGATTACGACGATACCATCTCGCAAACGCAATACTTTAAATGGCCTCCAGATTATCCTGACGACTTTCACAGATGCTATTTCTAGAATTAGGATCATTGCTCGGCGTCCCCTTCAGAGGACTAACGAGCCCATTTGAACTCCCATCTTATTCAAATGCACAGAAAAGCGGTAAGCGTGATAATTTTATTCTTTATATAGCAGGATATGTTGAGGAAACCAAGTGTTAAGACACTCCCTTCCATTTAAGACACTTACGGTCACCACTTTACCAGTTACCAGAGCAATTAAGACGTTAATTAAGTGGGAGTCTAAACCACAACTTGTCGCGTTTTCAGTTGGAAGCTTGTGCCTCTGCGCCATGACTGGCCTTGACAACGATGAACACCTTACATATTCATATTTTCTTAAATAAGAATAGACTCTATCTACTCTATAATCATTTTTATTTCTTCTGCTTCTTCATATAATATTATTATTGTAGCATTTAAACAAGAATAAGGATAAAATTTGACAGTTCTGTAAAGCATCACAATAAGTACAGTTGAACACAGAATGGCTCATCCCGTTGTCTACGCTAACAAAGCGGCTCTCGACGACGCTGCGGTGAGCTTAATACTGAAACTTTATTCACGCGAAAATTCTTACTTTATTATACAGATGTTTAAAAAGATTTCTTTTAGTGTTTGATTGTTTTTAAGATGTTTTTTTGGGTTGGAGACTAAAACTATTACTGCCATAGTTAAATAGGCATAGGAAATAGATTTCATTGTCTTTTAATAGCAGTCATTTAAAATAGAATAGGTTAATATCTTCAGGTATATATTGTAATATATATTTTATTCAATTAAATAAAAGAGAAGTTTTATTTGTATTATTTCTATTGAAATACGTGGTATTGTATATATTATCAATGTTAAAATATGAGATGGAAATACTATTCGGAGATTTTCTCGGGCACATTCGGGAATCATACTTCCTGACATTAATCCCGGCTTCTACCAGAGACTGTCTTCCTGCGCAATCTTTTTCACTTTACAAGGTCTTTAACGTTCATCTCGACTTGCTATAAATAAAAATTAGAAGCCGGAGAGAGTTTGACTCCCATTTGGGAGAATGAATTATTTCCTTTCATCATTCTGGTAACAAGATAAAACGCGGAGTTCCTCCAAGTACCTTAACTGAACACTCCATGTCTGGGACATTCGGCGGCACTTTCACAACATAGTGTCCTAACACTAGGCGCCCGTTTAATTACAGAAGTACATGGAAGTAAAAAATATTAAATCAACGTCATTGCAAACTATACTATCTATCTATACGCATATAATAAATCGCGGAAACAGATGACAATAAAAAGTTAAAAAATATCAGCGATTTTGGCAGCAAAATTCATGTATTGTATATTATGTGAAACGGAACGTCAAATTTAAGTGCTTTTTTACAGTTTTTGAATTAAATATAGGTCATAAAAATGTAGGAATATTTTTATATATTTTTAAAATTATTTTATATATATTCTCGTCCTATTATTTCTTATTAATTTTATTATTTCTTTAAATAACACTATCAGGAGGCCGTCGTTGTGGTGCAGAACAGCGTAACCAGTTGTGGGTTCGATTCCCACTCGTGGCAAAGAAATAAAAAGTGATTATTATATGATTAACAGCATAACTCCCACACTTACATCGTGAATATATATATCTCTCTCCGCCTAAAAACAATATTGAAGCATTGGTGTATTAACTTTTTCACAATCAAAATTGTGAGTCAAAATGTTCTTTGTTTACTTTATCCTCTCATAGGGATGTCTCTGCAAAGTTAGTGTTTATTTTCTTTCGAATATTTCATTCGCGCGGAACTCCCTAGACGAGTTTTCTTTATGTAAAACCTCTAAAAAAGGAATTTTGGTATTTCTTTAATGAAAAAAAAAATATTTACGTACGATTTTAACAATATTTTTATGCATTGGATTGCCTAGATAAGTTTAAGTTCTCTTACATTTATAGTACCATTGGAGCATAATAAAAAAATATAAGCAGTCTCTACCTATTACTTTATGTATGACTATGAGCTTTAAAATATGTAAATAGTTGAAAAAATTAAATGAAAATTAAAAAAAATATATTTTAAGCTTACAAGTAACAGTNGGGAGAATGAATTATTTCCTTTCATCATTCTGGTAACAAGATAAAACGCGGAGTTCCTCCAAGTACCTTAACTGAACACTCCATGTCTGGGACATTCGGCGGCACTTTCACAACATAGTGTCCTAACACTAGGCGCCCGTTTAATTACAGAAGTACATGGAAGTAAAAAATATTAAATCAACGTCATTGCAAACTATACTATCTATCTATACGCATATAATAAATCGCGGAAACAGATGACAATAAAAAGTTAAAAAATATCAGCGATTTTGGCAGCAAAATTCATGTATTGTATATTATGTGAAACGGAACGTCAAATTTAAGTGCTTTTTTACAGTTTTTGAATTAAATATAGGTCATAAAAATGTAGGAATATTTTTATATATTTTTAAACTTATTTTAAATATATTCTCGTCCTATTATTTCTTATTAATTTTATTATTTCTTTAAAGAACACAATCAGGAGGCCGTAGTTATGGTGCAGAGGCACAAGCGTAACCGGTTGTGGGTTCGATTCCCACTCGTGGGTAAGAAATAAAAAGTGATTATTATATGATTAACAGCGTAAGTCCCACACTTACATCGTGAAACTACAAAAAATCTATATATACGAGTATATATCTCTCTCCGCCTAAAAACAATATTGAAGCATTGGTGTGTTAACTTTTTCACAATCAAAATTGTGAGTCAAAATGTTCTTTGTTTACTTTATCCTCTCATAGGGGTGTCTCTTCAAAGTTAGTGTTTGTTTTCTTCCGAATACTTCATTCGCGCGGAACTCCCTAGATGAGTTTTTTTTATGTAAAACCTCTAAAAAAGGAATTTTGGTATTTCTTTAATGAAAAAGAAATTATTTACGCACGATTTTAACAATATTTTTATGCATTGGATTGTCTAGATAAGTTTAAGTTCTGTTACATTTATAGTACCATTGGGGCATAACAAAAAAATATAAGCAGTCTCTACCTTTTACTTTATGTATGACTATGAGCTTTAAAATAATAAAAATAAAAAATATATTTTAAACTTACAAGTAACAGTAAAAGTTTAATTTTTATAGGTTATGTTAAACACTTATTAAGCTAATAAACACATTTGTATTTACTAATGTAGGTTGAAGTTAATATATGTATTTTTCACTTTGTAGGTATATTTTCACTTTTATAAATTAGTAATATATTTTACACAATAGAAAAATACATTTAAGTAACAGATTTAAGAAACTAGACTGTAATTAACCTTTTTTCCTTGTTTAATGTAGTATACTATAAGACTGTATATTATAAAACCTAAGCAGGACTAGGGTCAAAGTACAATCAAGGCTTTATTCTAGGTCACTTTTATTGTTGTTCCCAGCCCTCCCACTGCGGTGAATACGTTAACCCGCATCGGTGTACTCCACTAGAGAGGTGTCATCCGTTTTATTATCCATAGATGTGGACGCTTTTATAAAAAAAACATTTTAGCTTTTTTATAAATTGTCAATATACAAGTGTATTTAAAATATTTTGAATTTTTTTAATAAACTTAGGAAAATTGTTTAATATTTTTTATATAAAACTTACGACACTAAATAATAGCACATTTTATAAAAAAGTGCTAAAACATTCACAACGTTTCACCCCTTTGTCACAAAACTTGGCCTAATTTTCGTTTAAAAGAAAAAACAACCGCGCAACCTTAAACAATGTCACTGGCCGCAAATTAACGACGATCAATTAAAACATCAATCTGTCAGATTTGGCGCGCAAATTAAAAAGTTATTTATCATCTGTCACTTGATAGATGAATAGGTGATATATTTTGACCTGTCAAAACATACTAAATTTTCAACACACGATTACACCGAAACTATGCGATAGATTTTTAAAATTATTTTTTTATTTGAAAGGTAATTTATTTGAGATTTTTCGATAAAAGTTTTATTAAAATTGGTTAAGTAAATAAAGTGGTACTCACCGGCGAGCGCGGCGAGTAACGCGAGCACTAGCGCGCGGGACATGTTGCCTCGGTCGCCGCGGTTAGACTGAGTAACCCCGCGTCCCCGAATGCGGCACTGCGCTTACACTACGTAGGTACGTTGTCCATAGCTGTCGACTTGAGATGCAATTTTATTTATTTGAAGACACCATTATAAAATGTTGAATATATAAAAATTACTAATACATTTTAAATGAAAATTTATTATATAATTTTTTTTTCATAAAACTAAAAATTTACATACATACATGCTTCTCTCTACATTTGTGTAAAGTACCTAGAGACGAAAAATCATAAAGTTTCGTAAAATAACGAGAAATGTACATTAAATGTGTTGTCATTACAATTTTCATTTACTTTGTGTAAGCTTCTTTCAAAAATCTTTAATAAATTGTAGACAATTTTAAAGGTACAATAATAAAAAGTAAATAATTTTGTATTTAAAGACTTATAAAGAACAAAACTCTTGATATTATTCTAAACAGAATCGGCTCTACAGCAAATTGACGTCAATCATTAATGCCGTTATAGTTTCATACTAATAATAGAATGGCTTCAAAGAGAAAATAAGAGGCACTTCCAAATATTTAAAGCGTTTATAACGTCTTTTCTTTTAAATTGTATTTTTATATTATAATCATCAAGAATACTACTTTAATTCTAATGAATATGTATATAATCTTAAATAATATCTGTATACAATAACATAAAAACACTTTATCGATACATATAAAACAAAACAAGACCACCCAATATGTTTAGTGCCAAAAATAGGGGAGAAAATGGAAAACGGAGTGTACTAACACTTAGTGATATCTGTTTCCTATGCAGGGAAAAGCGTAAGGCTCCTTTTTTGTTTAAAAGCTAAAACAAAACCAATAATCTATGGTAAATATCAAATTTAATCATCTTTATTAGTTGCAGGGGGAAGTGGAGAATCGCCCGATTCTCAGCCAAACGTTATCGCCTCGATTTGTAGGCGATTGTACTGACGAGACGATCGCACGTCGTTAACACCTAGACTCTTATCTAGATCTAGATTTTGATTTTTTTTTATAGTTTCACGCTGTACCCGCACACAACAGGATAGGCAGAGGGAACCTAGTGTTATAACACTCCGTTCCCCACTTTTTGGTGAATTTTGGAGGCATTGCTTGTTGAGTGGCAGAACTCGGCGCCGCGCTTTGCCTCGACACCAGAACGAAGTAATGGAAATATAAAAGTAAATAAATATTTCACCGCTGCGCCTCAACGGTTATAATATTTCTTGTTTATAAATTGTTTTGACAAGGACCTGAATCAACCCTCGTATATCAATCAAACAGACAGACAGATATTTTCCATCTGTGTAACAATAACATTAGATAAATAAAAATGCATATTGCCTCGTGTCGATTACTATAAAAAATTACGCTTATTTTTTCCAAACTAAAATAAAACGAAAAGGTTCATTTAAATATTTAAAATTCAATTCAAAGGAAAAAACGTCCACAACGCTTTAGCTTTAGAAAATTTCAAAACGGACTCGACGAGCGCTCGAGTAGTTATAGGTAAGGTAATTACTAACCACGGCGCGACCAATTCCGAGTTGAGGTTTGAAATAAGCTTATTTTATAAAACTAAAAGTAAGTCGCAAACTCTATTAAGGTAACTTATTTGTTTTTTTTTATTTCACACTATATCCCGTATTTACAGTTAGACTTATATCACTCTCTCTGTCTTTTCCGTATATAAATTTGAAAATTGATAAAATAAAATAAAGAATATTTCCTTTTGAATATATGTTATTGGATTTTTTTTATTTTCACGCTGTATCCCGCACACAGCAATATAGTGTTAAGAACCTAGGGAACCTAGTGTTAAGACACTCCTTTCCACACTTTCCGCAAAGTTCTGGAGGCTTTGCGTGTTGAGTTTCAGAACTCACTTACTAAAGTGAGGAAATGAAAATATTTCATTTCTTCGGGTGGGAACCGAACCCCTAACCTGCCCTCTTTACAATCATACGATTGACCTGATGTTATTATTACGGCAGGATACTTATTGTATTACACATACATATATACCTAACCCTTTTTAAATATATTATTCACATGAAATATGTCTAAGGCACTTTTGATAAAAATGATAGCACCCAACGCCCTTCGAGTTCGGAGTCTTAAAAAGTTCGCTAAATAATTCTCAAAACGGAATACAATAAATTAATAACGAGGCCTTTGATCGATGCAAAATGTAAGGAGTTTAATGAATGCCAAATTAGGGACTATTATTCTATCAATAAATGGAAATCGACTTACTTTATTGAATATTGTAATACTAATAAAATACTCTGATATCGTTTGAGTAAGAATACGTATTTCCTTCTTCTTCCTTCTGACATTAATCCGGTTTTTGCCCAGGTCTGCTACAGAATTAGTAAGAATACGTTGTTCTTTAATAGATTCTTTGGTTTTAATTAATATATCTTAAACTCTTAATATTATAAAGCAATCGTGTTTGTTTGTTTCATGGCACTTATCTCAGGAACTGCTATTCGAACTGGAAATTATTTTTATGTTGGTTAGTCCATTTATCGAGATTTCTCGGAGCATTCGCTTATGGGCTTTTCGCTTATTTTATCAATGATAAGAGAGACCGGGTTTCATTCTGAGTGACATTTTTTTTAATTAAGATGTAATTCGTAAACATCATCAGCACCACCACAACATAAAATATAAAAAAAATATTATAACTTCAACTTTGAAGAAACTAAAAAATACTTTTTAGTAATAAAGTTAATTAAGTTTAAAAACTTAATTTTAAAATTCTAATTCATATAAGCTTCGAGACTTCGTTGAACTTTCATATTTTTAATCCTCTATATTTAAATTCTTAATAAGACGTGATATCTAACTGGTCTGAATGTAACCACACGGGCATGGGTTCATATACACGATTTTGATAAGACTGTTTCAGCCTCACAGCGCTCTATCTCCCATATAGCAAGGTAGACAGAGAGAACCTTGGAACTTAGTGTTAAGATCTGTTTCCTTCTGTTTCTGTTGTTGTTCTGTTCTTCTGTTCTGTTTCCATTAAAACTCTTCCGGAACTCTACGCTACAGATATATTTTTACCACCCTTATCGTTCTGTAAATAAACAATCCAATATATGCGTAATTTGTATACTAACTATATAATATGTACATATATGTGAATGTATTTATGATTGTATCAAATTTTCCCTCAGTACAAATTTTATGTTACAAAGTCACGCCATACTGTGTGTTACAGTATGTGGAAAGTTAGGAGCAGCTTCATAAGGAACTTTGATTAAAGCTCTTAAAATACCAACAATGGCTTTGTTTGATAAGGAAGAAATGGTAAATTTGCCTTACTTGTGGTTTTTTCTTCTTTTTATTTAGTTTCACACTATATCCCCCACATAGCAGATGGAACCTGGGAAGCTAGTGTATGTGGGCTCGATTCCCATTGGAGAAAATTAAATAGTTTAATTTCTTCGCTCTGTTAAGGAAGCGAAACACGACTTTGCCTTCCAAAATGCGGTGGAAAGTGGAGAACGGAAGTGTTCTAATAGTGACGGAGTTTCTTAATACTAGGTTCCCTCTGTCCACCTTGCTAAGTACAGGATGGATTGTGAAGCTAAAATAAACAATTATTAAAATGATTTCTTCAATTGTAGCAAATGTAGCGTGACGCTGTGTTCTTCTTCACATACAGCAGTAGCCAGAAGGAACCTGATGTTAAAAGTTCACATGTTGTTTTATTCTTACCTACTATTTGGCAATGTACGTACATAGGGTGCGAGTACATACCTAGTCGTGTACGAATTAGACTGGGATTAATGCTCTTGTGGTCAAAGCCTATAATTCACTCGGCGTAAACTACACCCAAAAAGAGAATTTCCAAACCACATTTGTAGGTGACCTATAAATAATTTAAAATGCTCAAATTCTATATAATATTAGATATTTAGAGTAATAATGTAGCGGGCTTGATTGAACCTGCGCATATAAATACCCTACAGAGATGCTAGCAACAAAAATAAGTTTTAATAAGCATATAAGAATTTCGACGTAGCCCGATGAGTTAGTGGTTTAGTTGGTCAGAGCGCTTGGACGGTTTCCAAGAGGCGTAGGTTCAAATCCTGCTACGTCCAAACTTTTTATGTTTTCTAAAAAGTATTTTTCTTTCCTAAGTGTAGAATAACGCTTTAAAAATATAAAAACACCATATAAGCTTTGATTACGCGGTGAATTTCATATAACATGAAGCATAACGATGTAAAAATGCTCGTGTTTTGATTGCGTTGTCTTAGAAGCTTAATTTTTTTTGTGCTCTAAGAGAGCGTAGACTTAAATATTTCATAATTATTTCAGCTTGATAACCCCACGCAATCTCGATGGTCTTCACAAAGGAAGAGATGGTCAACTAAGTGATCCTGTAAAGGTTCCGTTGATTTCTTTTTAGGTACCTAACCTTAAAAATGGAATAAAAGAATGAAATTGTATTTTTTAATTTTTATTTTACTTATTATTCTAGATAAACGGTAATTATGTAAAACATGTTTAATTTTTCTATTTAAAAATAATATTAAAAATATACATAAAGATAAAGACTTTAGATGGCATATTACTACTGCAGATCTGTTGCGGAAATGCGCAACGCGGATATTACGTTGAATGTTATTNAATATTTAATTGAAAATATGTTTCGTGGTTTATTAGAATTCACCCCTAATTAAGCAAGCGAAGCTGCGCGCGTCCGCTAGTTCTAGATAAACGGTAATTATGTAAAACATGTTTAATATTTCTATTTAAAAATAATATTAAAAATATAAATAAAGACAAAGACTTTAGATGGCATATTACTACTGCAGATCTGTTGCGGAAATGCGCAACGCGGATATTACGTTGAATGTTATTTATTATTCAATTTGTTATCTGTATATTGTCAATTAAATAGAATAAATACCATTTAAGTTAACATATATCTTTTTATTACTACGACCTGCCTATTTATTTACTATCTACCTATTGCAAATGATTATTTTGCTAATTCAACTTGATAATTTAAAATAAATAAATTCATTTAAAAAATAAATAAATTTGTAGATGTTATGCTATTCTGGCCTAGCGCGGGAATCTGTTTAAGTTTTGACAACAAAATCCTTAATCTCTTAATTTTTAAAATTATTTAGGAACTTTGTTTTGTATAGTATTAAGTAATAAAGTTTTAAGAGAAATGCTAGTAATTTGTAAGAATGTAAGTCTTATATACACGTTTTATATTTGAAAAATTCTTATCCTTGACCTCTATGCAAATTCATCACGAAGAGCCATGCGACATCTGAAGGCAAGTGCTTTGTAAGGTTGTAATAAATCTTCTTTGTAAGGACTTGATTTTTTAATAATTTTTATAATAACTAATTATATTATTTTAAAATAAAAATACTTATTAATAAATTACCTAAACCTTAATCTAACAATGTATAATAAATATTTTTCTTTTTATCTTGCTTTAACTACTCTTGATCAGTAAAAATAAAAAATGAGATTGTATTCTTCAGTATATATATACTTACTATGAAAATTGTAGTTTTCAAATGTCACAATGCGCGGGAAAACTACAGCCAACTGACAGTTCGTGGTAGTCAAAATTAAACAATGCAATGCAGTAATTTATAAGTCCCAGATTTTATTAAAGTTTGAATATTATTACCATTCTAATTTAGTAACTAAGTTTATATAGTTCTCATCATATAATGTTTAAAATTACATTTAAGTTTTCACCGCAAATTGAAATCTGAAAGAAAAACAATGGAAATTTTATTATAGTTTCGAAGGCTCGCTGAATCCTTGACCTTCACGATAACATGAAACATTGTAATGAACACAAATTAAATACAGCGTAGAGTGCGATAAGCTTAAATAATTCGAGTTGTTAATTTTAAACTACTTATACGAATGTTTTTTTTTAGTGTTAGGACTCTCCGTTTCCCATGTTCGAGATTTTCAAGTGTGTGAAACGCGAAAAGAAGTGAAATACGTTGTTATAACCACCGCGTTGTGTCATAAATATTAATAACACGTGGCGTAAACATATTAATTGTTGCAGTATGTACAATAATAAATATAATATAAAAAAATAAAATTACATCAGCTTCACGCTGTATCCCGCACACAGCAGGAAGGCAGAGGGAACCTAGTGTTAAGATACTGTTCCCGACTTTCCGCCGAATTCTGGAGGTATTACTTGTTGAGTGGCGGAACTTAACGCGGCATAAACATAATATAAGCATATCATATAAAAAATCCTTTATATTTCTGTGCTTTCACATTACCATATTGCAAAAAGTGTTTTACGTTGTTCCAGTATCGTAAGTAAGAAGTTTATTAAATCAATAAGCTTGCCTTTGTATACGTTTCTTATATAAAATTTTGTTATTTTACTTTCATATTTATTACGTTAAGTAAACACAAAACCGGACTCTCTAGAATGTAGAGTTTGAAATTTGAATACAATGATATGATAGCAAAGTAGACAAATAATATGATAGCTTCACGTTGTAGCTCGCGTATAGCAGGATAGGCAAAGGGAGCACTGTGTTGATACACTCCGCTCCTCACGCGCCTCCCAATTATTGAACACTGCGTGTTAAGTGACGGGACTTAAAGCCGTGCGGATTTTCTTACTAGAGCGAAAGAAAATAATTTATGCAATTGAGACGAAATCGAACCCAAAATATTAACGTTTACGATCAGACGAAGTTCCGCTGTGCCTCGACGGCCATAGAATTAAAAAAATATTACCTATATAATAATAGTAAAAGGACAACAATAGTCTGGATAAAACAAATATTTCGGATGCATATATCTATCCTATTAGTAGCCTAGCAACCCCAAAACAACCCCTAGTAACCGCTACACGTCAATTGTCACACGCAGCCTAACGCATTTTACTTATATTGCTATATTTATTAAAATAATTTGTATATAAATCTTTATTATTATTATTTTTTTATATTGTAAAGTGAATATGACGAGTGTAAACCGCCCCATGAGTCATTTGAGAAAACTGGAAACAGTGAGTTATTCTTTTTTATTGACATTTTTTCTGGACTGCAGGTTCCCTTTACCTATGGTGTTATTTTTGAAAGAAACAGCAGAATGGTATTTGTTTAATTCAGGTACAATAAGAAATTTGTAATATATTTAATTCCCAAATCAAAATACCTGCAACATCGTTTCTTCTTCTTCTTATCAACATCGTTTACGTACACTAGTAAAATTCCATTTGCTCCCTTTCTCGTAGGAAATTTGGGAAATCTTTTTTTATTGTTCACCGAAGTAAACTCCCAGAGAAACCTGCATAGTGAAGCGTTCTACGCCGCGTTTCATCTGTTCTTTGTCTGTCAGTTTTTTTATTTCTTATTACAGAAAGAAGCACTATTTCGAACTAGAAAACGTATACTCAAGTACCTCATCCTTGGTTTTCTAAAGCAAGAGGGCTATGTCAATACAGCTGACACGTTTGTAGATGAAGCGGCTGTCACCAGCGAGTTCCAGCTATGTGATAATATAGATTTAGATATTATATTGCAGGTAAGGATTATTATATAGCGTGAAAAATGGGGAACGGAGTGTCTTGACACTAGGGTCCCATTTTCTATCCTGCTAAATGCAGGATACGAACGATATTTTTATATATGGGTATAGGGTCTGTATTTTCATTGTCAATGCGATGGTCGTGGGTTTGATACTCAATTGGAGGAGTGTATTATTTATACTTTCACGAACCCCATTGGTTCGCTCTTCGTCCTGCCTTTGTGCTGAAATTAAAAGTGGAGAATGACGTATCTTATCTTAATACTAGGCTCTCCTTGCCTGTCCTCCTATATACGAGAAAAAATGTCAAGTTTCTTTTCTTCCAAAAAATAAACATATATATATATTTTTATACTACATTTTAAAGAATATATTTCCACCCTAAGATTTTCCTTAGAGAGAAATTTCTAATCGAGTCCACCATCATAAACTTAGTGACCTATATTCAGAGATGGCAAGTAGAATGCGCATTTGAGCTCAATGGGCAATGGGCCATTCACAAAACATCTGTTTTGAACACACTGCCTATATTTATACTGTTGAATGATATATGTTTTAGTTTCACGCTTTATCTCACGTATAGCCGAGTAGACAGAGGGAAATTAGTGTTATAACTCTGCGTTCCCCACTTTGCGACGAACTCTGGAGGCATTACGTGTTGAGTGGTGGAACTCAACGCCGCGCTTTGCCACAACATCAGAGCGAATAAATGAAAATATATATAAATGAAAATAGCGTGAAGCTAAAACAAGAAAAGATTTCTAAAGACATAAGTAGCTCGCGTCACATACCCAGTGACCCGTATCGCGGGCGGAAATAAGACAATGCACTCTCTAAACAGGCCACCAAGTTATACGCTGGCGTCTGAAGCGGAACATAATAAGATCGATGTTATCTTGCCTATTTCACCCTCAAAATGAAATCGGATAATTTATCGTAATTTTGTGTACTTTTGGTTATTTTTTCTAGGAAAAGGTGATGATTTGAAATTATTTTCGTTATCTACGTTAAATTCCGCTCATAGCAGGGTAGGGGGAACCCGGGAACCTAGTGTAGCAAGTAAGGCGTAAAGTTAATAAAATAATTCATTAAAATTGTAATACCAAATATGTATACTATTTTTCATTGTAAGTTTCCATGGGAAATTTTAAGTCGAAACACGATCATAGCGCGTGTCGCAATGAAAGCAAAGAATGATTTAATGCCTCAGCTGACAACGTTCCAAATTTTTTCGACTGCAATGTGGGACTTGATGCAATTACTTCTTACTAGGTTTATATTTTTTTGTCAATTTTAAAAGAAGTTTATTTTTTTTGCTTCATTTATTTCGTTTATTGTTAGGTAATAGTGAAAACGCTAGTGATAAGTGAGATTTTATGTGTTTTGACTTTTTACAAAATACCTTGCTGAAGAATATTAAACCAAAAATTGCCGTCTTTCTTCTTTTCATCTTAAAAATTTAGTATGAATAAAACGATTTTACGTAATAATCATGACAAACCATATGAAAACATTATTTAGAATCGTTGAAATACACTGTGCATTGGAGTTGGATCGGAGCCACGGGAGGGTCGAGACAGGCGGACGCCGCTACGCTGACGGCTTACTAGAGGGCTGTTATACCGCATGTTATATAAATGCACTTTTTCTATTTTATTATTTTTTGTCATAGGCATAGATGACAGTGAAATGGCACTCTTTTTCAACTGCCTTTTTTAGGATTCCGTACCTCAGAACATATGAGGAAAGACGGGGAGAGTCCCGAGGACCTACCATTATGAAATTTTGGAACTTACAATACAAGTAAAGGAAAAATTTCGAGAAAAAAAGTAATAAAAAAAGATATTTTTAGAAAAAACATCTATAAATATTTTTTTTTGTCTTTATGTGCTGTACGTTTCTGTTCCTTAGTGTGAAGGCACTACTTTCCCCACTTTCAGATAGTGTCAGAGATGACATAATAAAAATATTTCAGCTCGTTGTTTACCGTGTACTCAGCTTTACATACGATTGCGTTATATCTATTACGAAACTGAAACGTTGATGCAGAAGCCCGTTTCCAAACGTACACCTCTCTGGATGCTCTGGTGCATCGCTTTTACTTTTATTTTCAATTTCTGTTTTGTTTCTATGTTGAACCGTAGGTATTATTATAAGATTTAACAAACTAGTTAAATTATTTTCATTTTTTTTTTCAGCTTTACCCAATATCCCGTATGTAATAGGGTAGGCAAGGCAATAATATTTAATACTTAATTAAAGTGATAAGCTGTAATAATTTAATTCTGTGAAAACTAAAAGCTGAAAGCTCTTTACAAAACATATTAAAGATTTTTGCCGTTTCAATGACGTCGAATGAGAAGCACATCTTAACGTTTCGATGCTATTCATGTTTATATAAGTGTTGTTTGAAATAGATCTGTTTATTTTAGAATTTCCTTATATATTTTATGTTTATTTATTAACGAATATTTACAAAGCGATAAGAATATAGAAGGTATATATATACATACATATACTTTATATTTACTCCCGAAACCACAAAAATTGAACCCACAATCGTCTGTGATATATCAGATACCGTCTACTGTTTTATGATGACCTTGATATTACACGGGGATTAGGTAGTGTATTATTAATACCGTACGAGTAAGATTTCTCTATGACCTTTAATGGGGATAAGGGCAATCTACCGTCACATTAAAGATCCCATGTAATCGATAATATGCTGTAATATTTACTGTTGTGAATTTCTAAGGTCAAAACACTCAGTTTTATACTAGGTAAATAAATTAGCTTCACGCTGTATCCCGCAAACAGCAAGGTAGGCAGAGTGAACCTAGTGTAAATACACTCCGTTCCCCACATTCTACCGCATTCTGGAGACATTGCCTCGACACCAGAGCGAAGAAAGAGAAATATAAATTTAAATAAACATTTCATCTGCTCGAGTGGGCATCGAACCTACAACCAGTCGGTTTTTCAGTGACACTGTGCCTCTGCGTCAGGACTGACCTCTATTGTACTAGGTCTAGGTCTAATTTCAAAAGATGAAAAATTGGCGCAGGTGGAGAGAGCCAGACTGTCACCACGACAGTCGTTACGAAGTATTTTTAAATTGGCGTTGAGTTTCGCCACAACATCTCCCGTCTGTATTTCCTCTTCCCTTCTTCTCTCCTATATACGGGATACAGTTTGAAGCTAAAATAACTAAATAAATTTATCAAATATTTTTCAAACAGGATTATTGCAGTTACTATTTGATACGTTTCAACAAACAACCCCTATTCTGTCGCAAAGTGGACGAGCCTCCTATAAAGAGACCTCAGACGAGGAAGACCAGACCTGAACACGTCGTGGAGAAGGTGGAGCATGAACCCGACTTGCCAGCTACTTTCACTGTTACTAAATTATTAAAGGTAGGAAGATGATTCACTGCTAGAGTAAGCTGTTTTTCATGTTTTTTTTAAATATTTTAATTCATTGAACGCTCAAATCTCAGGAACTCCGAACTCTACTTGGATAGTCAATGATATACGGGTACACTTTATAAATCAAAACTAAACTAACTAACTTAAATTAGCTTCACGCTGTATTTCGCACACAGCAGGGTAGGCAGAGGCAACCTAGTGTTAAACCACTCCGTTCTCCACATACACTTTATAAAATAATATTTACACTCAAGTCACTACAGTAACGTAAATATATTGTCATTGTCTTACATACATATATTGTCTATTCTTGTAATAGGAATAGTCTTATTATGTATCTACTTATATAAATCTCATAATACTTTCTTTTAATATTACGCAAGGTAATGTGTAGGTAAACTAGCGTAAGAATTACACATGCCTGATATATAATAAATGTATGTATGAAAATAAAATAAACTTAAACTAGCTTTTACAAGTGGATTTGTCCCCATCATTAAAAGTTGTGTTAGAACCAGTTTCTGATATTAACACATTCAACCAAACGGACTCTTCAGCATTAAAATATTTGTTGACATCTCGCGTGAATTTGCCTTTAAAATGGTAAAAAAATTGTATCGCTAAATGAGGTTTGTGAAAAGTTAGCAATGCCTTTGAAGTTTCGAGTAGGTACCAACTGTGTGCTTAACTTTTTGATGTTTAACGAATTTTCAAAATAACATTTTTGTGCTCGTGATAATATGGAATATGTTTCATAGCAGGTTATGAAAAGCGGACCTAGTGTTATGACATTCCGTTCCTTACGCATTGCCCAATTTTCGAGACTTAACTTGCTAAATGGCGAAACTAATCGTAGCGTTTTGTTTTGTTACCAGAGCGAGGAAATTAAAATATAATTAATTACACTAAGTGGCAATCGGACTCATTGTCGTTGTTCCTACAGTCAGGAGCCGGACGGCAATAGACGGCATTGCGTGTTGGGTTAAAACCCAACACGCAATGCCCTTGAAATACAGCGAAAATAGGGAAGAGAAGTGTCTTACTGTGAAGGGAGTGAACATTAGGTTAGCGAGTTCCTTTTGCCTACTCCGCTAGGTGAAGGATACAGCGTGAAGTTATTTTTATGAAGCTAAAAAAACACGATGCGATAGATTCTCCATCAATTACGAGTATATTTCTTTTCTAGGAGAACCTTCTTTGTAACTTAGAAGCCAACATACCGTCCATAGAAAGGAAGCCTCTATCCGGTCTCCTCTCGAACATATCTCAGGAAAAGAAACAGATTGTCGAATTATTATATCAAGATATTATAAATCCTAAAGGAGTATCCTGGAACGATGTTAAAGGACTGGAGAGCGCTAAAGATATATTAATGGAATCTGTCGTTTTTCCAGTAAGGTAATTTGCTTTTTGGTTTTCCAATTTCGATTTTTTTTATTCTTTCACAGTATCAAAGAGCTAGGAAATGTAAATACTTCATCCTCCCGGGCGGGGATCGAACCCACAATAGTCGCGTTACAGTTACACTCACACTCTTGCACCCCTGGGTAAGATTTTTAATTAATATTTAATTTACTTATAAGAAAATTTTCTTTGAAATAACTATCAGCAAAGGTTTCATTCAAAGCTCATTTGCATTTAATACGTTTAAGTGAAGAGTAATGAATGCGGCTCTAATTATTTTGATGAAGACGCTCCTAAGGCCTTTAAGCTTTAATTCATTAAAACTTGACTTAGGATACTCTTCTTGTAGGTTTTTTAATGATAGCATGGTGCCTATCCTATAGAACTACTTTAACGTAAAATTGGTCGAAGTAAGGGAATGAAAATATTTAATTCAGTAATTAGGGGAAAAGAGAACTTTTCTATAATAAAAAACAGTAGCTGTATGCCATATCCCGTAGAGGTTAGTCCCCAGGGTATTTAGAGGGAATCTGGAAACATAGTGTTGAGACATTCCATTCCCATTAAGACACTCCTGTTTCCAAACCAAATTCTAGAAGCATTGCTTGTTGAGCGGCGGAATTCAATACCGTTGTTCGTCTCGTTACAAGAGCGAGGATATATAATATTAACTAAATAACTTATTTCTCAAATGAAAATCTCAGATATTATTATCCCAGTCCTATTAAAAAAATATTTTTACACCATATGAAGCATCATTCAGGTTTTAGACACACCTATCTCTCCAGATATCCGGAACTGTTCACTGGTCTCCTGGAGCCCTGGCGCGGGGTGCTCCTGCACGGCCCCCCGGGCTCCGGCAAGACTCTCCTGGCGCGCGCCGTGGCGGCGGAGAGCGGGTGCACGTTCTTCAACGTGACTTGCGGCACCGTCGTCAACAAGTGGAGGGGCGAGTCGGAGAAGATCATTAAGGTGATATTGGTTTAGTTTAGTTTTTATGTTTTGAATTAAATGTTTGGATATAAAAGTACAAATATAGTGTATATTATTACTTGTAAATTGTACACTTAATTCTATAATAATGGAATATCTCAAAAACAACATTTAACATATTTTATAATTGTTGTTTTTGAGATATTCCCATTTAGGATGGTGGCCATCATAACTATAATTTTTAATAAGATTTTTGTTATTTTTTTCTTCAGCAATATTATAATCTCGAAACATGTGATATGTCGACTGAAACCCTTCAGTAACTAAAAGACGAGGTGAAAATTGTTACATTTAATAATTTTCCTCTATCCTACAGGTTTTATTCGAAATGGCATCATACTACGCCCCATCAATCATCTTCATAGACGAGGTGGAGACGCTCGCGAGCGAGCGCGGCGGAGAGCACGAGGCCTCAAGGCGCCTCAAAGCGCAGCTGCTCGTCGAGCTCGATGGTATTACTCAGAGGGACGGGATTGTCTTTCTGCTCGTTAACTCTAATATGCCGTGGTAAGTAGAAAAAAAACTGACTTGACCAGCGGGGGTTCCGTACCAATTTTATGACCTTAAAAGTTGGCAAACTTGTTTGCAAACGTATGCACTCATTTTGGCCGGATGGATATACAGAGGTTTATAAAAAATGAAATAGAAATTTAACTCATCAAAAAGAAATAGAAGAAAAGAAATAAAGTAATATTGTCTACAAGTACATATCAGGAACCATTTTTATAATTTTCAGGGAAATCGATTCAGCCATGTTACGGAGATTAGAAAAAAGGATATACATACCACTACCGGATTTCAAAACAAGAGTGGAACTTTTCGAAACTTTCCTAAGTTCGAAAAATATAGAGTTAATACCGAAAGTGAATTTTGAGGAACTGGCGAAAAAAACTGATGGGTACTCGGGGAGTGATGTGAAACTTGTATGTAAAGAGGCTTTAATGGGTAGCTTGAGGAAAATGTTACCTAATATGGGTAAAAGTGAGTAATTTAAGTCTAATTTCTTAGACCTTGCGTGCCGCGCTTTGTTTACTTACCAGAGCAAGGTAATGAAAATAATTAATTCCCCCCAGTGGGAATCGAACCTATAACCGTCGTGCTTGCTGTCAGGTACGCAATTACTTACTTAATTAATTACTTAAATTAAATTTAAATTGGGTTTGTAAGGTAGTTAAAATGCCTCTAAAAAAACACTCAACGTACAATGTCTTGAAAGCTCGGAAAGCGGAGAGCGGAGTGTTTTAATTTTTGTATAAAATATTTACAGGCTCTTCAAACCGAAAAGAAAAGATATCTCTCTCAGATATTCTCACAGCGATAGAGAGAACGAAACCTGTGTCTAAGAACTTGGCGAAGAAACATGAAACATGGCAGAATGAAATGGGTTCATCATAGAAGCACAGTGGTTATATAATTTTTGGGTTTTGTATATATTAATCGTGGATTCGAATCTCGTAATATTCGGTGTATTATGACAGGTTGTCAATATTTCGGATGAATAAAATGTTTATTTCTAACATGTTATTTTTCTAATCTTATTTTATGTTATTTTTTTTTAATATTTTGCATTTACGAGTATATTTAATTGTCTAGGTAATTATTAAATCCATCATGTGATTTTAAAATAGCGAAACTTTTATAGATTGTATAAAATATTTTTAAAGAAGAGTTAAGTTCCGAAACCCAGTTTACCATTTCAACTAAAAGTGAAGATCACAGTATCATAACACTACTTTTTTCTGCCTCCTGTAATAGATGGCCTAAAAAAAAGAAGTCATATACAGACATTCCACGATAATATATCTAGTATTAAAATGAAATGTCTAAAAGATCTACTTATATGATATTTAAAATCTATGGCTACAGAAATTATCAAAACATTATCTTGTTGTTTGTCCTTCGTTTAGAAGAAGTGGAGAACGGTGAGTTTTTACACTAGGCCCTAATTGTCAACTCTACAAACTAAATACCTATACTTCGGCATTCCAGTAAATTAATTCTAGTATTAAAATTAATTGGTCTCAAGAACCCGCTAGAACATCTTTATGAATATTCATTCAGCTTTGGCGAATATTAAACGGAATCCCTTACAAGCAAATCCCTCTTGTAGAATTGGAACTTCCACTTAAACCCAACTAACACTACCTATTGTTCGTAATAATTTACTTAATGTCTGTAATCTTATGGAATAGATTGGTTTAGCAAATTTATATATTCTTTAAATATTGTGTTTATATTGCGACAAATTATTTATGAATTTCATTTTTCTTTTCTACTCACAGCGATAGAGAACGAAACTTGTATCATCGAAAAATGAAATGGGGTTTTCGTAGAACCATAGCAGTTTTATTAGTTTTGAGCTTTTTTATTGTCGTTTGTATAAATAATTAAATATGTCACAGCGTAGTCGTCAATCTCTTGACCATAATGACAAAACTGGAAAATTCTCATCTTTTAATTAATAAAATATTAAGTTTTGAATTATAACTTAAGTACTTTATATAAAATTGATGCTAAGATTATAAAGCTGAAGAGTTTATTTACTACAACATGCTAATCTCAGGAACTATAGATTCGAATGGAAAGTTGTTTTTGTTTTTATACTTCGTCGAGAAATGCTGTATCCATCATACAGCATTTCTCGAGGAAGTATATTATCATAAGAGATTGCGTTAATCGAAGTGTCCCACTGTACTTAGCTTTGCCTCGTTACCAGAGCGATTATAAAGGTAGGATAATAAAATACAACACGATATAGACTAATTGATTTAATTGCATCTAAATTAACATTTCCTCNAAAATTCTCATCTTTTAAATAATAAAATATTAAGTTTTGAATCATAACTTAAGTACTTTATATAAAATTGATGCTAAGATTATAAAGCTGAATAATTTATTTAATAGAACATAAGCTAATCTCAGTTAAGTTTTTGTTTTTATACTTCGTCGAGAAATGCTGTATCCAACATACCTACAGCATTTCTCGAGGAAGTATATTATCATAAGAGATTGCGTTAATCGAAGTGTCCCACTGTACTTAGCTTTGCCTCGTTACCAGAGCGATTATAAAGGTAGGATAATAAAATACAACACGATATAGACTAATTGATTTAATTGCATCTAAATTAACATTTCCTCTATATAAAAATTGAAAAATATTATAATTTATACATACAAATACAATACATAGCTCAATTCCTATAATACTTTAAATATAATTATTATTATGTTAACATAAACAAGGAACATTTACTACAGATTGTTATTGATATACTGAACATTTTTTTATGTTATAAAATCGTTTTTCATTGACTAGAAAAGAGCCAGCTTTAGTAGAAGCTTATGAAATATGTTTTTTTAATGTCCGATTGTCTTAGATATCTTAGAAATTAATATAAAAATCTGATCAAATTAAAAAATATAACTTAGGATTGATTAACATATAACTAAAATAATTAATATATTTTATTCACAGATAATATTATGACTTACGAAAACCATTTTAGATTTTAAGAAATTATAATATATTTTGTTACTGTGATTGTGATACAATGATTTTGGCACCGACAAGAAAGGCATCTATGTGTTACAAAAATATTTTTTTCATATTAGTACATACTATATGATGCAAAAAGTGCTTAAATTTTTCTTCTAAACCTATCTGTAATTGTTACTATAAACAATAACTAGTGCTAAAATAATAAGAAATAAATTAAAAATACAGACAAACACATAACTTTGAAGTTTAAGTATGTATATATTATGTACAATATTAGTGTTTTGATCAAAAAAAAAACTAATTTACCAGTGAATGTCAATATTTACCAATACCAGTTAAAGTATCCATCTTTATTAGTATTGGTAAATATTAATATACACTATGCAATCTAATACTAGTATTGAATCAGGAGACCTTACAATTTTAAGAAAAAAATATTCGCGAAAGCGTCGAATATTATGTATGTAGTTTCAACAATTTTATGAAACCAGAGTAAAGTTAAAAAAAAATACGGACGGTCGTCTCGTTGAAGTAAAAATGTCTTTGAAAAAGCATTAAAATAAGTAATTTATTCTGCTTAACGTATTTTGATTTCAGCACTGCTCTTCTTTACATTTTTTTACAAATGCTACTCTTCATCTCAAATGACAATAACTGTTTAAGACTAAAATTAAGGAAAAACAAACAGGAAAATATTCTATAGCATTGATAATTACTTACTGCTATTCCTTTTTTTTGATAAAATTCTGCAATAGATATAATCAAGTATTATTTTAATAATTATTTAATGTTTTTTGGTGGATATTAGTTATATAGACACCATCAAGAGATATTATAATATTAAGGTTTATTTAATGTTTTTTATTTGTTTCTTTTTTTTATCCTTATTAACTTTACCCTATTGTTGCACCTTTAGAATCAAAATTATATTAATCAAAGTTCATAAAACTTTAATTTTGATAGAAACTGACAATAAAAAGCCAAAATTGATAATTTATATAAGATTTTTATTTTAAAATATGTAATTGAGAGGCATATAGCAGCAGGCAAGTGTGCGACTGTAATCGCGAAAGGTTGTGGGTTCAATTCCCACGCAGAAAATGTTGGTTTAAGCCCGTTCGAATTAATTTTAAAATTCCTACCAAGTTTTTTGAAACAATATATTAGCAGCCATTTTAAATCTGAGGGCTTTATTTCTAATCTACTGATTTCGTATCACTTATTCAAATTCAAATTAATTTATATTTCAAAGATACTTTGAAAAATATTTATTTATTAAATCACAGATTAAAACATTTACATTATGTTTAAACATTTAAAATAGTCCAAGAGGCGGCATTAAAATATCTATTATTTTATATCGAATAGAAAATCAATCGTAATATGTAAGTTTAATCAGTCGGGAAATTAAATATTTAAAAAAAAATTAATATATACGTTACATACATAGCTTCACGCTTTATCCCTAGCGAGGTAGTTACAGAGAACGGAGCGCCAACCGCTAGTCTCTACATACCTCTTTCGCCTCGTCCACTGTGATCGACCTCTTCATACATGCCATTCGAGGGATCCTCATATATACGTTTTATACAGATAGTTCTCACTATAAGAAAATTTTAGAAGTTTTTTTAACTAGTCACCTCTATACAATTTGTGTTATTTAGGTCAACATGGCGGAAGTATTTAAAATAGTTAACAAATACTTTTCACAATTTTTTTATCTAGTAGAAGTAGATCATTTGATATGTTGTAAAAATTTTAAACAAAATTAAAAAAAAATACTGATTTTTTATTTTCATTTTGCATATCTAGCTGTTGTTAGGATACATTTTAACGCAATAAGAGGAGAATGGAGTATAACATATGTTAAGATATGTTATATATTAGAATTTTTAATAAAACAATTTTTCTATATATTTCAAATATTTAAAGTGTTATTCCAAATTTTGTGTGTTAATCAAGGTAGAAATATCTACAGAACATAAGAAACGAAGAAGAGAAAAGTCGATATTCCAAAGAAAACAAAAATAGTTCATAATCTTTCTCAACCAAACTTTATATACAAAACAGTCTAACAAAAATAAAAAAAACATCAATATTACCCTTACAAAAAAACATACATACAAAAAAATTACCGCCTTCAGTGTTGGCATATCTCTTTAATTACTCCTATATATAAAATATAATAGCTGGTATTTGCCCATCTTCTACGGACGTGCCATTATTATTTCCCGCTGCGTAGGAAAATTGAAACACTACTTTCTCTCCGTTATTACAGTCTACGGTCACACGCCGTAAGCCTCTTGTGCCGTAATATGAATCTGTACCCTGAAAAAAAAATTTATGATGTATAATGTGAGACCATTGTTACGAAATGAAAATTGTATAAAACATATTTAGTATTGTTATTGTGACTAGCTAACTAGCTTACATTTGTTGATATATTATAATCAAATTCTACAAAATCATTAGGTTCCATTACCACTCAAGGAAATTAATTATTTACATTTGGTCGCCCTAGTTTGAGATGTTGCGAGATGAGTGGCGAAGTTCAACATCGGTGTTAACAGTTAGACCACTAACACTCAGCCACAATTGCCTTAAATATATACATAAATACCTTAAGTTTAGCACTAGCAATATATGAAGTATTCGGTAGTATTTCCACAGGTTCTTTGAACATGGCGCGGAATGTGTCGTCGGTGCCGTCGCAGCAGAACGTCGTTGTGTTGGAACCACATACTTTTTTGGTTGCTAAATGGATTATCTGTAAAAATATGTTTAAATTTTATCATATAAAACTATAGAGTACAATTATTTGTTATGCCTCAATATTTTTATAAAACGATGAACAAGGACAAACGATGAACTGAATATATCAAAATATTTCATTTTCTCAAGTGGGATTCGAACCCGTATGCCTGTCGTACTTACAGTCGCACGTTTGAGCCCCTACGCCAGGACTAGTCTCTAACAAAATATAATGATAAATTCAAATTTGCTGCAAAGATTTTAACTAGTAACCATCACCATATGCTAACATGCAACAATTATGTTAAAGTCAAAAAAGCACAGTGTCCTTATTAATTTGACTATATTTTAATACTCAGTAATAATAAGACCAAACACTTACTTGCAAGTGAACTTCATACTCGGTCGGTCCAAAATAAGATCCATAAAGTCCGAATCCCACTACAAAAATTCTCTGATCCACTGTGAACCTAATCCTATCAGTGGTACCACTATACCCCCAACGGGATTCAGTCTGCGAGAACCTGTTCACAGTCAGCTCTTTGCCAGTCATACAACATCTAGGCGTGTCCAAGAATCCCACATTTGGCTTGGGATTAACAGTGAAATATAGAAATAATTGGACTATTTCTCTGTCATCGAGTAGTCCACTTTGGGCGGGACCCATTGCAAATTCCTCTACTGACATTAGGGGAAAACGTATCGCGTGAAAGGCCCTCCCTAATACCATTCTCTGGTTATTTGGAGTTACGGGCAATTGTCGACGTATACATTCAGCTTCTGACCATCTCAGTACTGCCGCGAATATTTTCGCTTCACGAATTCTTAATGTATCCCTGGAAAATATATTATGTATGGTTTTTCTATGTCCTTGATTAATATTTAATAATTTTAAGTGAATATTTGTAAATGTGGCGGTTGTGTGTTGTGTGATTTCCATTTAAGTGGATGAATTATTTACATTTCCTCGATCTGGATAATTAGCCATTCAACGGAGGTGTGTCACATTACAACGTAATACTAAAACGGCACAAAAACACTCATCAAAGAAATATTGTGTATCAAATGGTAGAATAAAACAGTATATACTTTGTCAGAAGCATACAAACAAAAAATTGTTTCAAAAAGTTGCAAGTTCAATTCTGTTAGTTTTTTACTAACTGTGTCATCTTACCTATTTCATAATTATTAAATCAACAGAATAAGGAAAATAAACTGTATGATGTTTAATATTTCTGATGTGTTCTTATTGGTTCATACTTAATGTTGTAAAATATCTAGATGATGCAATCATTTAGTTAAATAACTTTTGTTGATATGAAACTTTCTAAACTGATGTAATATATATTAAATATGTTTCTTTAATTGAACAATTAAAGCTTTAATAACAAAAGCTTACATTTAAATATTATTATTTTTTAACACAATTTAATACTGGAGATCAGGACATTGTATACAATGAGAGGGTAAAACACTGTGCTTTGTTTACTGGTATAAGAAAATTAGTAATTTGTAATAATTCTTCTTAAATGAGAATCAAACCCACAACCACCACATTTAAAACAAAATACTATCCTACTATATAAGAAATTTTAAATACAGACCTTTCTAAAACAACATTCAATGTATCTTGATCGATATCAGTAAAACCTTCGGCATTTAATGCATCTGTAGTATTCTTATCAATCATTTCCAAGCATAATGCAGCTAACTGTGGCTCATCAAACAGCCTTGCTTGGGTTAAAAGTAAAAATGCATTATCCGTACCAAGATTGCTTTTAAGAAAGTCCACACAATGCTCTTCTAAAGCGGCAACTGCATATTTCTTAGCTGTGTACAAAGTAGTCATGACACTTTCTGGCCCAATTCTGACTTCATCTGAATATAAAAACTTCAATAAATGTAAAAATGCTGCTGGTTCCACATCAGGTAGCTCCACTTCTTCAGATTTAGTTGCTAAAACTCCATTGAACATAGCATCGAACACTGCACTACCAACTGACAATACAAATTTATGAGCAGGTATCACTTGTTGATTTGCATCTTTACCCACAATAAAGTGGACATCTGACAAAATTTCATTATTAAACAAGAAAGACAAACGTTCCTTCACAGTTGTTTTCGTAGCTTGCCAGTTGTGTAAACGACCGCCAGTGTTATTCGACGGTTGTAGATTTTCTATTGCGGAAGAAGAAGGCATTGGTTCGTTTGCGTGACCGTTTTCTTCGTCGATATGGCTTCCTTGTCTTGACTGTTGGTTAGACGGCAGCATGTTCTGCGGTGGCTGTTCTTCTCCGCCGTTCTCCTCGAGCCTCACGTTAAGTAATCTAGATATAATATTGTTCTTTGAACTAGAAGCCATAACGTCGGTGGGATGTTTAACAGAACATATCACGGAAAGCCGGTAGTTTACGAAGATTCAAGCGTAAATGTTAAATTGTACTAATAACCGCATGGATTGAGGAAGAGTAAACTAAAATTGATTTATTAGCGCAATTAGTGTCCTATGTTTATGTATTTATTTAGACTAGGACAATGAAGTCCGCAACGAAAATTTCTTCTATCTGACATTTATAACATTGACATTTGACATTAAGATAAACATAGATGATACGTTACTTTTTTGGTGTCTGGTTTTATGTCATCGAACAACAATAAGCAACTTGATAGCATTTAAAAAAAAATATTCTATTAATAATATTTTATCAAAAGAAAGGGAATAATTTTCATATTTTTTTGTCTGTGTCATAGGTAACTGTATTAACTTTTTTACTCACCTCTAATGATTAAAACATATTTTAAAAATACTACTATTTTATGTTATAGTCTCCCTTAAAATAGATCAAAATATTATGCGGAGGTCTTACTATTCTGTGTCACAATAAATGTTTGTAAAAGATTTTCCTTAAAAAATACAAATAAAAACTATGTGATAAATTTGAAAAGATTTTCTTTTAAATATTTTTTGTTCAATTTAATATATTATAAAGTAACGTAATATAAGGGACAAGGAAAGGATTAAAAAAAATTACATTAAAAGCTGCTTATGACTATACATAACTTAATATATTTTTAGATTTTCTTTCACTATTATTACTACTTAATGTCTTATTAATATTGTCAATACTAAATGAAACAACGAACTGACGTAGCTTTTTTAGTATAACAATATATAGATCAATAAAGACTTATAATTGAACTACTAACTTAGAAAGTAAAAATATGAAAATAATATGAAATCTCGCGATAAACACATTATTGAATAATGAACAAACAAGCCAAGAGTATTTCAAATTTATTAAATAAACAGGGCTTTCGAGTGCACTTTAGAAAATTGAAAAATATCGACAAGTAAAAGTATCCCTCAATAAAAGACTATGAATAGCTACGTACATATATTGGAGGCATAATGTTCAGAAGCTGAGCGGGTGTAAAGCAAAGATACGCGAAGCGTTGGCTTTATTGCCATTGAAACTACTCTCTGTTGATCCCCGTAGAGCTACAAATAAATAGAAATGAATGGAAATAAATAAATATTCTTATTAAACACATTCTTCTATTTTCATATTGAAACAAATTATTGAATCAGATTATTGAGATATATGTAAAATCTATGTTTTTCAAAATGGGAGTTATATTAAACATATTTACTTTTTAAAATACAACTTTTCTTGACATTTATAGTCTAAAATACACATACGTTACATTATAAAGCCTTTTCCCAATAAATGCACTTCAATTCAATTTTAATAATTACATTAAAATAGAGAGTCCAAGTATTTAATACTCCCTTACATATTTCGTACGTCATTGGAGACACGCACGCGCGCGACGGTCGATCCAGCTAACAGGTGCTTGCCCGGCAGTCTAACTGTTGCCTTCGACAAGGCAACCACTCCCAATCACATCAAAACCCTAAAGCTACCATGAATATGCGTTGTTATGACAGACAGACGTGGTTATATATTCACAAAACGCTTTAAATTAACACAGTTTTAATATAAGCCTGATAGAATTAAGATAGCAAATTTGTCAATCCACTAGTTGCATTTAAATATCAACAGGCGCTATTAACCAAGTTCGTGATTTCATATATCTTTAAAATTGTATTTTAACGTTGCCCTATATCTATACTATTGTTAATATTTCTAATGTCTATTTACTATATAAATTCTATTGACGATAAATAATTATGATTTACTTTTGGAATAACGTAAAGTAATGTGTTTTGGTGCGAGAAATTAATTTGGCACGGTTGAACGTGAAAATGATAAGTACAAACACTATGTGGCTGAAGACAAACGCACTGCAGTAATATTAATGTAAGTAAGTGCTTAATTTTTATTTACTAACAAATATGCGTTAGATTTATTATTTGTATTATTAGAAAACTACAAAAAACAAAGATTTAGATTTATTATTTAGTGCATTCGTCTTAATTTACAAGTTAGTTTAAATATTTTATTTTAAATTATTTTAAATATAGCTACACGCTGTATTCCGTGTTAAGCATCCGTGTTGTTTACTGTCTGAGTGTTGGCTTCAGGATCTTTTTAAATATATTTATTTAAATAACAATATGAATTTATATATTTTAAGCAACAAGCTAGCTGAAAAAAAAATATTTAAATAATATAATAATCAAGTTCGAACAAAACCAAAATTGAAACAAACAGTAATTAATTTCACTTAAACTCATTTCACAGCTTAATAAGACTTATGTGTGGCTATCGTGGCGCAGTGGCTCTACGTCGAGCTAAAAACACGATGGTTGTGGGTTTGATAACTCTAGGACATTAATTATTTTCATATCTTCGCTCTGATAATTCTCTTGAAAATTGCGCGGAAAGTGCAGAACGGTGATTCTTCAGATTAGGTTCCTTCTTGCTTGCGCTGCTATGACCAATATATAGCGTGAGACTAAAAAAATACACTTTTTAATTGAATCCACAACCATTTAGTCTCTCGTTATGCTGCTGTGTCACTATGGCCTTAATAAATGTGTATTTAATAGATATTGTTAACTTTTTCTATGAAAACAGAATAGTTTTCTTATTTGACCCCATACATAAGTTATCTTCCCTTGGGTATATAGAGCCAAAGATTTTAGTAGAACTATAAAATACAATATTCAGTACAACGGAGTACATACAGACTACGAAAGTAAAGTAGACAGTCTAATGTATTAAATATTGCACTCCTTCGTGGAATATTTGAATTTTCTTTAAATTAAATATTTTTAGGATGCAGGTAATTTAATATGAATAAATTTAAATTATTTTTAATTTGTTTTTTATATTAGTAATGACCGCCCGCAACCTCGTTTGCGTAGACTTTAATCAAATTTTATAATTTAAAATTTAGTAATATTCCGCTCCCGTAGGAGTTTTAGGAAATGCTTTCTTGGTGTGCCAAATTACAGCGTTCTACGCCGTGCGCATCTGTCCGTGATTTATTAACGGAAGAGTTTGTTTTCATTTCAAATTCGACTGTATATACCGTAGACATATGTAGATGTCCCAAAACCTTATCTTCATATACTCTTGCATTATAATTGTTCAACATAAAACAACAAAAAAACGGTGTTGCCATTGGCAAAAAATATATTAAAAAAAATTTCTAGGAAAAACATGCTGAGCCCCAAAATTCAACGAGGTGTCCGTGTGAACGAAGGTCAACTACTCGCGCTGTCTGACCGAGCCCAGCACGACCACTCACAGGTAACCACAGAAAATACTCGTATATTATATTTACTAGCTTTTACCGTCGCTTCGCTCCCGTTCTCGAGTGGAAGAATAAATGCGAGGTTCCTTGTACGAGGTACCTATCGTAGTGGGTTCTATAGAAACGGCTGACATGATGTAATATATGCCTTTGTTAAATGGACTATCCAATACCAAAATAATTTTTCAATTCGAAGCAGAATCCGCTGAAATCTCTGTGTTTAACCACTAATTCAAACAAACTCTTTTATTTTATAATATTAGTATAGAAGTATAGATATTTTAAGATAATTTCTACAAATATCATGGCGCAGTGGTCACTACATATGTCACTATATATACGATGGCCGTTCGAATACACTGATATTTTTCAATATTTACGCATTTTCCTACGTATTTGTCTTGTAGGACATTAAAATTTTTATTTTTCGCGATATCTGGAAATTTGGCTGAAAGTAGAGAACGGAGTGTATTAACACTAGGGTTAGGTATTATTTGGGAAAAATTTGTGAACCTGAACAAAAATTTTTTTTTTCTTCATTTATTTGAATGCTATAAAATATATTTGAAACCAGTAAATCTTTAAACGGAGCTTAACTTGGAAAGGGAACAGCTTTAAACATAACTGCAAAGTAAAGATTTCATCTTAATATACTTGCACTTCTACCTATTTAATAAAGTTCGTAATTGAGATNTTAGGGGGTAAATTCTAAAAAACCGTGAAACACGTGTTCAATTAAATACTTTTAAAAATCTAAATTTAAAATATTATAAAAATCGGTGCCGATTTAAATTTTTTTCCATACAAACTTTCAACCCCTATGTTACCCCTTTAGGGTTAAAATTTTTCAAAATCCCTTCTTAGTGGATGTCCAGATTACGACAGTAAACATCTGTCCAAATTTCACGTTTCTCCCATCAGCGGTTACGGCTGTGCGTGCGTCTTACCTCAGTCAGTGAGGACAAGTCCTTTTATATATATAGATATTAGTATAGAAGTATAGATATTTTAAGAAAATTTCTAAAAATATTAAGACATCATGGCGCAGTGGTCACTACATATGTCACTATATATACGATGGCCGTTTGAATACACTGATATTTTTCAATATTTATGCATTTTCCTACGTATTTGTCTTGTAGGATATTAACATTTTTATTTTCGCGATATCTGGAAATTTGGATGAAAGTAGAGAACGGAGTGTATTAACACTAGGCTTAGGTATTATTTGGGAAAGATTCGTGAACCTGAACAAAAATCTATTTTTTTTTTATTTATTTGCATGTAATAAACCGATAAATTTTTAAACAGATTATAACTTGAATAGTGAAGCTTTAAATATAACTGCAAAGTAAAGATTTCATCTTAATATACTTGCATTTCTACCTATTTAATAAAGCTCGTAATTGAGATTATAGATTAAATTTGGAAATATTCTAAATTTATTATAATTTGGATAATTTTTTTTTTTTTAAATTAATTGGTTACTTCGTATCGTTACTCTCACTCGTAAGGAAACCTAACATAAAAATAAATTTAATCCAATTTAACTAATTTAGTGCAGTAGTAAATTTGCATATTTTTTAGCTTCCCACTGTATCCTGCGTGTAACGTTGCAGCACGGCAAGAAAAGGTTTCGAAAGCTTTTCTATAATCCTCGTGGAGAACGGACGACCTTAGCACTGATTTCTAGATTCGAGCGGAAATCGAACCCACAATCGTCATTACAATCGCTATGCCGCCACTCCACCGATGGCCTATACTTTACTCCTTACCCCTATATCCATGCCGTGTTATATAACAAAGCTTATCCAATTAACGTCGACTGCTAACGTCGTTGCCTTCTTCTAATGCGTTCAAGAGTTTTCTAATCTTATTTTAATTAGTATGAAAATAGACGACCCGAGCCTTGTCGCAATGTATGTATGCTCGTATATTATACCTGCGTATGTATATGAGATGTGAGGCCGTAGTGGCGCAGCGGTACAACGTGTGACTGCAAAGCTCTAGGTTCGATTCTCAACCGTGGAAATGATTGATATAATTTTTCCCCTCTCGTAATAAGATAACGTACGGTGTTGCACTAGGTTACCGCTGCCTATCCCGCTATATGCGGGATAAAGCGTGTAGGGTAATATCTTTGATATTTATTGAGTTGTCTTTGTTTATTTTAATCGAGTTCATTACTAGTATAGTTTTCACAAAAGTTAGTAATTACTTCAGTCTCATAAAATATTATTTATAGAAATTTTCCTTTATTCAGCTTCACGCATATTTCGCATGTATATAATAGTAATTTCACCATTATTTAAAATAATAAAGTTTTTGTTATATATTTTTTTTATATATTTATTTTTATTTATATTTATTTATTTTACATACATATATTTTCTTTATTTTGAGTGAGACCACGTTTTGTCTAATTATACAACGAAAATAAAAATAGTTTTGAATACAAATATTGAAGCGAGTGTAAACGAACCTTGATAGGTACATAGCGGGTATTTACTTGTTAAGATATTGTTTATAATCTGTAATTTTGATTATGAATGATATTTTATGTTGCCAAAATGTCACGTCAGTCAGAGTCAGTGGGTCAAATTTGTCACGTCGAATTCTATTTATTCTTTCAGAACTGTTATCTCTGTTAGTATCGATCACTAAAATAAAATTTATTTATGCAAGAAGTTTTATTGTTTCTGAGATAGAGAAAATGAAGGATAATTATAAAAGAGAGCAGTAACTCCTTGGGACAAGTGTTTTTAATTTCATACTTCCCCACGTAATACGGAATGAAAAACATTAAATTTCGTTATTTTTCGCCTTAAGTGATGAAACCCATCTTATCATGAGTCATATCAAAACATAATTATTTTTTTTATATAAGGACGTTTCTCTCAAATTTAGCCACTCTCTTCTCTTGACACCTGTTGCAAATAGATTATTTATGTAGTACAATGAATCATACACATAGGATAACTGACTAAATTTGTAGTTCAAAAACTCATATATGGGTGGATGGTCCATTTTTGCTATAAAAATTATAAAAAAAACCTTGAAACCTCATGAAAAATACCTACCTCTAGATACCCACATGCATTAAAGCTTACGATCGTGTCCAGTTAAATACGTGCCAACTGATGCCATTATGCCTTGCTTACTGAAGTAAGTCTTAATAATAATAATAATAAGATAAAAAAATATTTTTATCGATATCGTATCTTTCGTTATGAATTAAGTAAGTTGAAATCCTCTTAAAATCTTTTAAATAGTAATAATATCAGAAAACTTCGATATACGCCGAAGTTCACAAAGCCAAAAGTTTAAGGCTTCTCAAGTAAGATACGAGTTAGAACTCAGGAATTGGTACCTCGAGGGCGGGATCACGATAACTGCTGTTCTGGACTAACTGTTGCTGAACTTTATCATTTATAAAGATTGGAAAATATGAAGATTATTTAGTTAAATTATAGGGAAAATAAAGTTTATTCATTAGCTTTTATGTGGAATTATGTTGCTAACATTATTGATGACACATGCATATAGTTGACAGTGACCGCGGTGATTGTGGGTTCGATCCCCACATAGCGGATTTTTTTTCATTTTCTCGTTCTGGTAAAAATGGGCAACCGCGGCGTTGAGCTTGAAAAGCAGCAGCAACAAAATTGGCTTCAAATGGGAAACGGAGTGTCTTACCACTAGGTTCCCTCTGCCTTACCCTGTTACATGCCGGATACAGTGTGAAGCTAAAAAATATAAATAACGTTAATAAAATAACTAACAGCATAAGAAACACATTTTCGATTTAAACTAGATATTTTCCTTTTTATATAAAAAAAAACATTATTATATGACAATTTATGTTAAAAATGTAGTAATGTATTAATTATTAATGTTTTTTTCTGCATGCAGCATGCAACACCCACGTATAGCAGGGTAGGTAGACTAAACTAGTGTTAAAACTCTCCGCTTTTTGCTTATAATGCATGTAGAGTGGCGCAAATCAACGCTTAGTCATATTAAGGGGAGAAATGAAAATAATTTGCATATAATAATTTCCCTATGATTGGGGTTTCCTGGTGGGAATCTTACCCACAACCACCGCTTTTTCCGTTAGTTAGTAATTTAATATTTTTTTCAGCTTCATGCCTCATTCCTCATTGTACTCCTGCACATAGCAGGGTAGGCAGAGAACATCTCCGACTTATTATAATAACGACGATTAATTTTACAAATGCCGTTGTAACACATTTAACTTCTTTTTTCTTTGGCTAGACCAAATTCAAGGCTATGTTTCACCATCTAGCATTCCATATCTTTGACGGAGATTGAAAGTTCTATTTGTTCTGGCTATCTAGAAATAAAAGGAAAAACTTAGAAAAATGATGATTATTATTATACAAGTTTTTATATTTTAAATATATCTACATAGGTAGTTTTTTATTCATATAACCCTTACAAAAGGGCAGAACGTACGCAGAGAAAGCCTATTTCCACTTTCAACAAGTATATCATGTTCATTTTACGAATATTTATTCTTTGGTTCAAGGAGGCGCGGGTTCGAGTCCCAGTTACGTTTAATTTATTATACTGCTAAATGTTTTTCTTGTTTTAGACTGTGAATAACAGGATGTTACTACAATAAAAATGTTAAAATATTTCTTAATGATTGAGTTCACAACTCAACACTGATAGATATTTGTATATTCTAGTTTCTATTGAAAATAAAACAAACCGTTAAGTTAATCACTCACAAAATGTCGATAGTTGAGCTTTTATTATATAAACATTCAATTGAATTTCGCGTTTCAATTGGAAATTTGTTTGTTACTTTTTTATTGTTTTCTATTCACTTTTTTTCTAATTAGAACAAGATACTACTATTAGAAAGTTTAGTGATTAGTCACTACGTTTTTCGTCCACTGTGTGGACATTCCATATTGAGTGTTTATCTCAAGCCGCGAGTTTCTAGATTATAGATCAAGAAAATATATAAGTTGTAAATATAATTTCAAATTCCATCAAAAATATGTAAAATGTGCCACAATAGTTATTTAAACGTTACTTTTTTTTCAATATGTATCTTCTAAATAAAGGTCTACGACAAATGTGTAGACTCTACGTTGTCGTAGCTGACGTAGCTTTATACTATCTAATACTAAAAATAGGCTACTTGACTCATATATACATTGAAGGAATATTTCATTATAATATAATAATTTTCTTGTATAAAACTTGTCTTTTTATTGTATAAAAAAAACCAAGGGAAGTGATAAATTCTATTTAGAATGTGTATTATTAGTTTTATGTAAAACGTCCAAAATGCTATTGACCAATAATAAGCAAGAATTTGATTATAATCTAATTTAATTGAATAATTCATAATTTAAATTGGCTTTTCAATTTAAACTTGTTTCACAAGTTATGCTTTTTTAATAATATCAAACGTTTGCTTACTATTTGTATGTCAGAACATAGACTATTTGTAGAGCAGTGTCTTGTCTATGGGAATTATTTAAAAAATAGTATTTTTTATTTTTATGGTTCTAAAAAGGTATTGTGCTTAAAACAGACTCAAGTAGCCTATTCATTTTTGTTTAAATTCTTCATTTGCTTTTCATTGTGCTTCATTTCATTTTGCGCATTATTTTTCATCTCAAAAATAAATGGAGAACACAAAAAAACGATCTACAATAAACATTCCTAAAATAGATTTGAACTCACAACCATTAAATGCTATCAGAAACATCAAAATTAATACACTGTATTCCTATTCCCGTACTTTGTATATTCCATAAAACAGGAATCATAAAGTTTGTATTGTTGTAGGCCGGCTACTTGCACAAAAGGAGCTCTGACAACTCCAAATGGCAGCTCCGGTGGTTCATTCTTTATCAGGTCAGTTCAAAATGTTATGAAACTTTTATTTTTATTATGTCTCTTTTATGTAATTTAAAAGTTACCTTAGGAACAACTTGCTGGTACTGTGATGTGAATATCTACCGAAATAGCCTGGCTCAGAAAAACTGAGTTCAATTTTCGAGACATTGTGTATTGAATGCCGGAATTGAGTGAGGAAAATAAATATAATTCATTCCTCGAATGGGAATTGAACCCACAAACGTTAAGTTTACACTTACAGGCATACGCTGTGCCGCTGCGCTATGACGGCCTCTTATCATGAAATTGGCAATAAAATAGTCATATATATAAGTATTTAATTTTAATAATGCTTTACGCAGTGAGTGAGTGAGTCATATAGCAGGGTAGGCAGAGAGAACCTGAGACCTAGCGGTAAAACATTCATACAGTATAGATAAGTGAGAAAACAAATAGATTTCGAATGTTTATTTTCTAGAAACTAATGAGTTGTTCAACAGAAGAGAAATTCTTCGAAAACTAGAAGCAATGAAATACATAACAGTATAGAATTAAAACTTTAAGATAATGTTTCATTTCTTGGAAGCGTAAATACCGATAATTCTATCGGCATTAGCTTTATTTCATATTGACTTTAAAAAATTAAACATAGGCTTTAAAATAGAATAATATTATTGTATTTTAATAATAACATAAATTACAAAAACACTATTTAACTAAACGGGAACGCGTATTGCTTTCTTGAATCCCGATGTCCTTCCACAAGTGTGGAACGAAAGTTTCTTAATAGGATTGGAGTGTCTTGCTACTAGGTTCCCAGGTGCTCTTTACAGTTATGTGCGGGATACTACGTGAAGCTATAAAAAATAGATTTTCATACATTTACCATAATACCTTTTTCATTTACCATAATATAATTAATATTTATATACATTTTTTACCAGAACATCCTTTTCTATTACGAGTCCGAAAACAGCTCAAGGCCAACTGGGGTCCTCCTTCTTGAAGGTTCGTACGTGGAAAGGGTCAATAAGGGGCCCCTGGAGAAAAACTCTGTAAGTAAACTTAGAAACTTAATTACTTATGTGAAGGCCGTGGTGGTCTAGAGATTCAAGCATGCAATTGTAGCCCCAACGTGACTGTTAGGGGCTCGATTCCCACTTGAAATATTTAATATTTTCATTTCCATGATCTACATCTGCGTTGAGTCCTGCTACTTAACACGTAATGCCTTACGATTTGGCCGGAAAGTAGAGAACGTCGTCTTAGCACTTTACTTTTTTGCATATCCTGCTATAACGGAAAAAACTTGAAGCTGGATAAATTACATATATATTTTTTCATAGTTTTGCTTCACAATAACGTATCGAAGAGAAACGCAACGACAGTACGAGCTACGAGCTGCCTCTGAAGTGGACTGCTCTCACTGGGTCGACTCTATACGTTGTGCGAGGTTAGTTCAATAATTCTTTATAAACACATTTAATATTTATTCATAAATATAAATTATTTTACATTAAAAAAAATATATATTTTACTATATTATTTGTGTTAATATACGTAAAATACCAGTGTTGTGGTCGCTACTTTAAAAACGGGAACTAACTCATCAACTTCAAAAAGAGGGTCTCTATGGAAAAAATCGATATTAATTGACATCGAACGTAACAAAATGTAAATGTTAGTATTGCGTGTGACGACATTACGAATTAAACACTATGTACATATGTATGTGTGCTAATAAACATTATTATACAGATACTATCGTGCCGCGGACTAAATACCATTGCTTGTGACAATTATTATTAAAATGAATATTATATCACAACCATAAAAGTAATAAGTGTAGTCAACAACACCGATATTTCTTGACTTTGTTTAAAATTGACTGCCTGACTTAAGTTTAAGGTTCTATGGTTTTCCTAGTAATGTTCTTGTTATTTTTTAGTTAGATCTTTTATATTCTAAGGGCCCCATCCTTAGCGTCTCTGTATACCTTTTTTTATTCGTCCTCAGTCAAAAACCTCTTCATACAGCCCTCCTTGAGGTCCTCTTGTTTTTACGTAATCTTTCTCCAGGTCTTGAAAGACAATCGACATCCCATCTCTTTACTGTGTACCTCTTTGTCGCGGACTCCGTCAGTTAAACTCACTTCAGATATAGCATCTCCACAGCATTCATCTTAAGGAATTCTTCAAAGATTAGGGAGTGTAGAGAAGCACTAAAGAGGAGTTCCCGAAGCTCCTACGGGAACAGAAGAAAACAGGATTTATTTTTCTATTATAAACCTTAATGTCCAAGCAGACAAAGTTCAGGGCAAAGTTAGTGAAATGTAAAATGCATTTAACCCTTCAGTTACTTCTGAATTTAAATCACGTGTAAGGCGTAGTTTTATTCCCATAAGTACATACTAATAATTTCAAAACCAAATTTCAAAATGTATATCAACTTCCCGTATAGTCTGAACTAACATTACTGACCGCAAAATTGGCTAAACACGAAATTAGATTTTAATATTGATCAATAAGTACCAGCTCGATTCCAAGGATATTTGGAATTAGGGCAAACTCTCCGCCGATTGTTGTTAGGGATTAGGGTCGCGACCTTGACACATATATGGTGTTGCTACAGTATTATTTATTCTGTTTCCGCTATTGTTTGGAATGGCTCTCTTGAATTTTTTACAGTAGTAAGAGAAGCTAGCGTTAGAACATTCAGTTGTGTATTTTTCGGATATATAAGATATTTTTGCGTTAATTATAATTTATTTATTCAAGTATTTTTCAGCTTCATTTTTTAAGCAAAATATATATTTTTATAATTTTATAACACCATTAAAACAGATTATAATATACTTCTATCACAAACTACCCACTTAATTGAGCGCATAGTAATAAATATTAAAGTATAATTGAAAAACAACAGTAAGCCTGTCGCAACGTTATTTAGGTATGTTTTGTTCAAGACTGAATAGATAGATTGTAAACAAGCATAGAAGGAACAATTCAAATTTAATATGTATATAGGTACAACATACATATATAAATTCACATATATGTATAAAGATATTGTATCCAATAGGTTTCAATTTGAAAACTTTGATGGATTTTGTTCTATAAGAGTCTTATTTGTCAAAGGTTATAGTTTTCTATTTTCTTTTATTGGAAATCGACTACTGGTTGGTACAAAGTTTTTTTTTTATTATTTTAAATATTGCTAGGGAATATATGTCACTTATTTTACAATATTACTTTATAATATAAGTTGTTTTTGAATGTAACGCTTTCGTTCGGAAAACTCAGTGAAACAGACAGACAGAATACATAGACTTTTGAGACATTGAAATATTTTGATTTGGTAAGACGATGTACAGTGTTGAATTCCGTCACTCAACATGTATCTTGAATATCGGTCGGCAAATGGACAACGGAGCCTTTCCCAAGTAATAAATGTTAATATCTTTTTACTGTATAATAAAAGGATAAAAAATTCATATATATAATATACAAATTTTGATATCAGAATTTCACATGAAATGCACCCGCAAAGGCTGTCACAGTCACACTGTCGGGTTGCGTTCAAAATTGATTAAATATCTGCTCGAGTTACCGCAGCCCGCCACTGCGGTATCGGAATTTAGTCATTTTCGATATATTCGATACATTTTCTTATTTTGTCATATATTTTTTTAAAAATGATTGTTTTTTATACTTGGCTAGCCTCAACTGATTTTGATTGCTTATTAGTTGAAGCGTGTAAGAAAATATAATTATATTAAATGAAATCAGCTTCACGCTGTATCCCGCACACAGCAGGGTAGGCAGAGGGAACACAGTGTTAAGACACTCACTAAGAATTATATTATTGAGAAAATATAAATATATTATAATTATTTATTGATTATATATAATTACTTCTATATTATTGAGTATTGTGCTTATTATTCCTCGCTGTGGTAACGAGACAAAGTGTGGCTTTGAAAATCCGACAAATTCTATAGATATTGGGAAAATTTTAAATATTTCTTCGAGTGGGAATGAACCCAGAACCTGTCACGCGTTTAGTCGCATCCTGGTGCCGATGCGCCATGGCTGACCAAATATTATGATAAAATCATAGGCTAAAATTTAGCACAGAATATTTTATTATTAATTACACTCTTATATATAAAAAATAATCAGATAATAACATATTCTCATGAATATAAAAATAAAATTGGATACGAGTATATTGATATCTTCTTCCCTAAATATTAAGTGAGATTAGTTAGAAATGAGGAAATGGCCTACTTACGATACGTGGATGGAAAGTATCAATATTTGTTTATATTACCGAAAACAATATTATTACAAAAGAAAAGAAAGAAATAAATATGAAGTAACATAAAAGTATGGCCACTCAAGCAAATTAAGTATCTATTTAAATTTATATTTTTATTTCTTCGCCCTGGTGTCGAGGTAATTAACGGATTATTGGCATATTTTTATAATAAAAAAAATCTGCTACTCCGTTCCCCACTTTCTGCCGAATTCTGAAGGTATTACCTGTTTAATATTAATCTATTATTTATCATTATAAACATACAAAAGCATTTCCATGTGAAAACATCCTTAAATTCCTCTGGCCCGATATACCTGGGTGTGCGTCATTTGAGAGGGTTGCCATGGCAGCCGGGTCGAGGACGCACTGACATTTGCGAGCTCCGCCCGCCTCTGTTATCCTGAATTATTAAAGCTTTAAGATCATAAACGAGAAGATATTCTAAACTTCCCGTTGGGTAACAAAACTTATTCTTACGTAAGTTGCCGCCTTAAGTTAAGATTCCGGAAAGGCGGTGTATTATTAAAGTAACCGCTATCTAACGACCTATAGGTAGAGTTTTAAACAATTGTTTTTGTTTATATCTACTATTCAAGTTGGATGCTTTTCATTGTGAAATTTTCAATAAAAGCTCGGTTTATGAAGTTTTGTTTTGAATTTCTAAAGGGTTTTATGAGAATGGGCTATTAGTGATAAATAAGTAAAATGTTCGTTGCGGTCTTCTTATTTTTTGAAGTACAAGGGAGAAAGAAGTGGTAGGTTACTTTCAAATTTTTTTCATTTTTCTAGAAGATAAAGAAAGCCGAAGTGCGCAATAAGGAATTCGTGTATATGTGTTTATTAACAAAAATATTCCCAAAAGTAGAAATTATGTGTTTTAAGTGGCGAAATCTAACGAAATGGAAATAATATTTTTTAGATGTATTAAATTTTGGTCTGTCTGTCTGAATTCATGTTTGCCCGGGTTCATCTGGGGAATAGCCGCTAGGATTTCACTGACCGATGAATTTTGATTATTTAAACTGTTTTGTGTATATTTATTTAAGTAAAGGGAACATAATATACACGCGGTTACAGTCAGATGCTGTGCCGCTGTACCACGACGGTCTCGTCTTCTTGTTATTATATTTCAAAGATTATCTCCGTTATAAACAGCCACTGTGAATTTCTTGGCAA
>JAKRZM010000451.1:15145-70714 GCA_036379175.1 Heliconius cydno galanthus | reverse complement strand
ATACGGAAGGAAATATAGCATAGGAACTTGGATAACAAAAGTACTCACCAAAGAAACCTCTGCATCTCCAACCGGGACTCAACTGCTTGGCAGAACCTCCGATGCTTAGGTGCTCCGCCGGTCTCGCCGTCGTAGATTCTTCTTAATAGATCGCGGTAATAACGATAGAAACCGTTCGCGGGCTTTAAGAGTTTGATTAAAGCCAAACACGCCGCGATCCTACCGACTGCGCCAGTTAAATTACTCAGGCGAGAAAAAGGCTTTTTAAAAATTATTTATTTAATTTTATAAACAACCTTTCTGTTTTAAAGCAAGTTGAAGACAGAGAATCTTTATTAAAATTTTATATAATTCGAAACAGTTAAATCAGCAAAATACTAAAACACTATTGTTCGATTCCGCGAGGTGCAAGTGCGGCGTCATCGGAATGTATCCTTATGCTTATGTAACTAGCGTAATTGCTTTTTTTTTAGTAACTTCAAGTTGTGTCAATCGATTATCTAATACATTTTTTTAAATTCGAGCTAGCAGTTCCCGAGATTAGCGCGTATCCAAACGAATTCTTTAATTCTTCCTTAATATATTAGTATAGATTATATTTCTATACAGATATATTTTTTCCTTTTTCATGTCAACTAAAACTTAAAAAACTCATAAAATATATCAAACTTCACAAACTTTCCCAGCTATGCGCGTACAAAAGGGAACACGAGCCAGCCACTCGCACGGCATCCACTACCAGCCTCTCGCCCACCGACTCCGACGACATCGACCCCATTGAGTTGAGGAAGATTAAAAAAGTTCAGGTAAAAAGTATTTTTAACTACGTTCACTTTATATGGGATGGTCCATTATTGAAATTTATTATAGGCGTAGTGGTGATTGACTACACGCGATGTTTGTGAGTTTAATTCCCATTTAGAATGTTTCTACAAGGCCGTCGTAGCGCAGCCGCAAAAGGGTGTGACTGTAACGCGTTGATTGCAGATTCGATCCTCACTCGAGGAAGTAAAATATTTTCATTTCTTCGCTCTGGTGTCGAGGCAAAGCGCAGTAGAGTTCTGCCACTCAACACGCAATGCCTCTAGAATTCGGTAGAAAGTGGAGAACGGAGTGTCTTAACACTAGATTCCCTTCTGTGTGCGGGAAACAACGTGACGCTGATTTAGAATGTTTTTACATTATACGTACCTACTCGTATGAGGGCAGTCATGGGCGTCAAAGTTGAGAATAAAGTTTCTGTCTAGTGTTTTATCTTTTAGATATAGAGAAGCTACGTGTTAGAAAACTTCATCTATTTTCGGCCCCTTCATTTTGTGTGAGATGAGAGTTGATTCGGACTAAACATTATTTCATAATAGAATTGAGAGGAAAGAAATATTTTTCTCGTAAGATAATATTTTTATATTATTGACATTATTTTTGATATATTTTAGAGCTTTTTCCGAGGCTGGCTGTGCAGACGACGCTGGAAGCAAATAGTTGAGCAGTATATCAAGAGTCCACACGCAGAGAGTATGAGAAAGAGAAACAGGTTAGTGCGAAAATATCAAGTCTACGTCAAAGTTACAGCGACGACTATATCCAAGTTCGGATAAACGTTCTACAAACTCTGATTACAAAAACAGAGACAGTACTTTAACGATTTATGGGATCTGATTCTTCCAAAACTTTTTGGAAATTGGAAATTCCAGTTGTAGTAATTTCTTTTTAAATTAAAACAGTGTCGAAACATCAATTTCTTTAAATAATTTCATTGCACATTGTACATTAATTAATAGCTTTTAAATCAACAAAAATGTTTTGTTTCAGTCTTGTTTTTAAAATGGTTGAAGCAGAAGAAGAATACCTGGAGCAAATGGAAATTTTGGTAAGAGGTTAATTTTTCGTATAATCTGAGGCAACGTGTTTCCAATCGATTAATCGATCAATTAATTTATTAATATGTAAAGTAGCGACTTTATAACTAAAGTAACATTTTAGGTAACATGCTACCTTCGACCTTTCAAAATGGCGGCCAGTTCGAAGAAACCGCCGTGTACCCACGAGGATGTCAATTCTATATTTCTGAACAGCGAGACCGTGTTATTCCTTCATCAGATCTTCTTTAAGGGTCTCACGTCGAGGATGGAGTCCTGGCCTACACTCGTTCTAGGTGATTATAAATATAAGTTTAAATATTTATTATTTGCCTTAAAATAATACATTTATTTCATAAGATTTCATTTCCTTTTAGTATCCACAAAAAAAAAGAAAAGTGAAAATAAAGATTAATTTACATTTTTAGTCTAACAGTTATTTTAACAAAAATTATATATTCATTCATAGATAATTATTTTTTATTATGTCCCTGACAAAGAGACATGAGCTGAAATCGCATAAACATGACAACTATTTTATGTACTCTCAGTAATAACAATAGGATCATCTTACTATCTTATTTAATTTGCCTGAAAATATAAAATACCATAAATTCCAATTGCTAGTATTTACAAACACCAATATTTAGTCCAACAACAAAAGACCGCAAAACTTAGGTATTCTTCCATACAGGAGATCTATTCGACATGTTGCTGCCAATGCTGACCATCTACCAGGAGTACGTCCGGAACCACCACTACTCCCTGCAAGTCCTCACCGAGTGTAAGCAGAGTCAGCCGTTTACACAACTGCTCGCGAGGTTGGAAAGCAAGCCAGCTTGCCAGGGACGATCCTTGGAGACTTTTCTTACTTATCCTATGCATCAGGTTAGTAATTATAGTAGTATTCAAATAATGTGTGCCTATATTAAATTAATATTAATACTTGACGTCGGCATTTAGGTCGCCAGTAAATTTTATTTGGAAAGTATAATTGAAATTAATAAAGTATATTTTTTAATAAAGATTGTGTGTTCAATCTAAGAGGATTTTTAAAATTAATTTTCTATGGGTGGTTTCTGTGTTCGACTTGTTTCTATCTCATATAAAAAAATAGAAAGCAGAGTTACTAAAAACAGTTAGTAAAAAAAGTTATCTATTTTTTAATAATCTAATTCCTCTTCCCACAGATACCGCGCTACATAATAACCCTACACGAACTGCTCGCGCACACACCGCACGACCACGTGGAGCGCCGCAGCCTGCAGCACGCGCGCGCGCAGCTCGAGGAACTGTCACGGCAGATGCACGATGAGGTATTGGCTTACCTAAAATTACATTTGCTAATATTTTTGTATTGTAATTGTTTTGGGCAGAGGAAGGTAATCTTGATGTATAAAAGGGATTGTTTATGAAATGGTTTGTGAACTAATAAATCATCAAATATTTTGTAAGTTACAGATTTTAGAAATTATGGAATTAACATATAGTAATATTGAAACATTTCACAATCATTTTGAAAAATTTTTTTTTATTATTATTGGACCAATCCAATGAGTCCAAACTCAATTAATATATTTTTGTTAAAAGGTGAGCGAAACAGAAAACTTAAGGAAGAACTTGGCGGTTGAACGTATGATCATAGAGGGATGTGACATTCTTCTGGACGTCAATCAAGTATTTATTCGACAAGGTAAGTTGATTTTAGTACAAAAATTTTAATGATAGCTGTTTGCAAAATTACGAGTAAAAATATCTTAAACTTTTGTTTTAAAACTATTTTATTAAAATAAAATACAATTTTTATTAAAATTAGTTATTAACTATAAGAGTGCTGGTAGTGGAATCCGCCTTATCCTGAATCCTGAATCTCTTTCCTCCAGCGCCATGGCGCTGGGAAACGGCAGCTGGGCGGATGCCCTCTCGCCGTGGTTTCTGGCGGCGGCCATTACTATGACCGCGTCATTGTGATGGGCACTAGGCCCGGTAGAGTTGTGTCTGCCAGGGCAGGCACAGTGCAGAGGAGGCAGGGTGAGGGGGGATGAGCATATGCCACCTGGGCGGTCAACCCAGCCAGGTGAGACTCGCGGTTACCCGCGAGAGGCCCAGCTNTCTACCCCCAAACGGGAGGCTGCCGTTACACGATGCTCTGCTTATAGAGGACCCGTCGAACCACGAGGAGGATGGTAATATGTATATTTTACAAGCCCTTGTGTAATTTTGGCTAACTCATAGTAAAATGACAATTTAAAGTACTTGGAATTCCAATAAATAATATACTAGAATATAAAGACTTTTTATTTCAACAAAGACTAGTGAAATAACATGTCTCTAGAATCTTTATCTGTGACTCTATCCATTCCAAAAAATATATATAATAAAAACTTTACGCTGTACCCCAGACATGGCAGGGTGGGCAGAGGAGGATTCATCTATTCAATCTTTTTTTTATTTGTCTTTCATACCATCGTGACAGTCATACATCCCACCTTTCCTTGGATGATCTGCTCTTATAGACTATACTATACTACTACTATACTTTACTTTACAATTAAAGTTTATTTTTATTTTATAAATTAATAGGATATTTCCAATTTTATAGATTCCAAACCAACATGCAATTCTCCCAGCGCGGAAATCTATCAGAATAAAGATTTCAAGATACTCGTTGAGGTCAAAGGCGAACAGATCTGTGCTCATTTAGGTATTATATTCTGTTAATAATAATATTCTTAAAAATCTATTAAAAAAATGCAAAAAAATCTCGGATCATAATTTAAACATTTGATTTAGAAAACTCCTTATTTTCTTACATTAACGTTGATAGCTAACGTTTTTTTGAACATATTCTTTAAATGTCAGTAAGGACATGAAGATTATGTATGTTATTTATACAAAAAATATAACTTAAATAATAGCTATCTTTTAAAATGAACAGTCGCAGCAACAATGGAAGAGAAAGCGGGATGGACGAGTGAACTAGCACAATGTATGGAGAGCGCGGCGCTCACAGAACTTCTACGGGCTTGCGGTTCTTGCGGCGCGTCTTCTGCTTCTCTACCCGCGTGCAGATCAGATCGCGCACTCTTTACAGATGATGTAGACATCAGATTTAGTAGAACTTTGAATTCTTGTAAAGTCCCTCAAATACGATCTGCTACGCCACAGCGTTTGTTGCAACGTTTGACTGGTAAGTTATAATTATGTTAACTTAATTTAACTTAACTTCACGCTGTATCCCTAGCGGTGTAGTCAGAGAGAATGGACCAAATAATACCTCTTTCGCCTCGTCCAGTGTCATCAACCTCTTCATACATATTCTCCGGGGGCCCTCATGCTTTTTACGTGACCTTCCTCCAGTATCTTCGATATTTTTTACCATCCAAATGACAAATGTCTCTTAATATTATTCAAGAATTCACTTTTCAGATCTCCGTTTCTTATCAGTGGATTTCCTCAATACCTTTCTTTTAACGTATCGAGTGTTCACGGATGGAGTGACAGTGTTGGAGGCTCTACAGCAGGTGTTCTATGAGCAATCACAGCAGGACATGGAGTTGGCGCCTCCTATTGAAAGCTCGGCAAGGAAAACCAGCGCTGCTAGTACTGTTTCAGGTATTTACTTGTAATAACAAAATATTTCTAGGTTTGTGTACAACAAACGGTAATATTTAGAAATACATACAAAACGACATTTAGTTTTTTACTTCGTTTTGTTGTTTATTTTAGAGACGTTAGATGTTAAATGGCGGCCACACTATGGTTTGTAATTATAATAATTTCTTTGAACGATAAGGGATACATCACGTAGCCAGTATTTGTACCTTCAAACATTTTATGAAAACTAAATATTTATGACAGTTATCTAAAAATATTTATATTATCAGTAAGGTTGTAGGACAACATGCTGTCAGCTTTTAAAAGATTCTGCGTATAGGTCCAATTAAATATTGGACCTCTACCTCATCTATTCATATTGCTTAATTGGTTTTTGGTTCCTATTGTATTCTATTTATAAAGAAAATTAGTGTTTTTTTTAGTTCAATTCATTTTTTGTACACAAATATTTTGTTATAGGATATGGATCGGAATACAGCGAGAGAGATTGGCAGTCACGATTTTGGAAAGGATCACGAAAAAGTAATGTCATTAAAATTAAAGTAAACTCATGGATTTGTTTTACCAATGTACATATAATAAATTTATATAATCGTTTAACAATGACGGCGTCCCATCCCTATCATTAAATGAAAATGAATTTCATAATTTCGTCTTATTGTTATTATAAATTATTTATTAATAATATAATGACTTAAAATCTCTTATTTTAGGTGAAGAAGATGATAAGCTATCACCTTATTTAATGGCACCTTCACGACGAACTTCAATGGTTGCTAAAGTTAGTACTAAATAGCTAGAAATTTTATTTTTATTTATATGTTTATAATAAAAAAAAATCTCATGTTTATTTTTAGCAAGAAGAGGATACAAGTCATTTACAAATACCGAAAATAATGGCGACTTCTTCAAGCAATGAAACTCTTAAAGGTAAAAGTATGTTCATTCTCTTCAATTTCTTTTCTACCTATGTTAATAGTACAGTTAAAAAATTCAATTACTAATTATATTCACAAATACCCCATCTTAAATTATGTGATCCTTCCTATAAATAGATTGAACCAAATAAAATGAAATTATACGATGTAAACGTTCCTACGAACATTAATTCTTGAGTCAAATCAAGATGGCGTTATTATTTTTGCGGCTTCTAAAACATACTTTCATTTCATTTAAGGGCCATCACCATCTTCTCCTGGAGCGCAAAGCTCAGTAACACTAGTAGGCAGCCCAAAGAAATCAAGTCCAGTGGAACCCACTACTAAAAAAGAAAAATCACCGACCAAAGACACACCAAAAACTATAACTAAGGACGAAAGTATAGAACTAGTGGATCAAAGCGACGAAGATATAAAATATAAGGAGGAAATTAAAGAAAAAGAAAAACCGAAATACAAAATAGACGATAAATTCAAAATATCGCAACGTTTTTCCGAAGTTTGTAATGTGAGTACAATTTTTAAACCATTATCAGGTTCATTGCGTTTGAATAACGTTTGAGCTTTGATATTCTTGTTCCTTTTTGTGATCAAAAAGAACAAGATAATGACGGTGGAGGAGAAACTATGAGGCAGAAAGTCGGGAACGAAGAAAATGTATTGATCGGAACGGAGTGTCCTAACACTAGATTCTCAGTTTCGATCTGCCTACCGTGTATAGTGTTTAAAGCGTATTAATCTATTTGTAGCGAGTACGCACGATGTCTGAGAGTCCCCGCCGCCTGCACCCGGCGGGCATATCGGCGCAGGAGGCGCGGCGGCGCTCTGAGGGCGCGCGCGAGACCACCAACGAGACCGCGGAGCCGAGACGCGCCTCCGACACACTTGCGAGGTCGCTGCCGAGACGGNTTCCTACGAACATTAATTCTTGAGTCAAATCAAGATGGCGTTATTATTTTTGCGGCTTCTAAAACATACTTTCATTTCATTTAAGGGCCATCACCATCTTCTCCTGGAGCGCAAAGCTCAGTAACACTAGTAGGCAGCCCAAAGAAATCAAGTCCAGTGGAACCCACTACTAAAAAAGAAAAATCACCGACCAAAGACACACCAAAAACTATAACTAAGGACGAAAGTATAGAACTAGTGGATCAAAGCGACGAAGATATAAAATATAAGGAGGAAATTAAAGAAAAAGAAAAACCGAAATACAAAATAGACGATAAATTCAAAATATCGCAACGTTTTTCCGAAGTTTGTAATGTGAGTACAATTTTTAAACCATTATCAGGTTCATTGCGTTTGAATAACGTTTGAGCTTTGATATTCTTGTTCCTTTTTGTGATCAAAAAGAACAAGATAATGACGGTGGAGGAGAAACTATGAGGCAGAAAGTCGGGAACGAAGAAAATGTATTGATCGGAACGGAGTGTCCTAACACTAGATTCCCAGTTTCGATCTGCCTACCGTGTATAGTGTTTAAAGCGTATTAATCTATTTGTAGCGAGTACGCACGATGTCTGAGAGTCCCCGCCGCCTGCACCCGGCGGGCATATCGGCGCAGGAGGCGCGGCGGCGCTCTGAGGGCGCGCGCGAGACCACCAACGAGACCGCGGAGCCGAGACGCGCCTCCGACACACTTGCGAGGTCGCTGCCGAGACGGTCTGTGAGGTAAGTATATAAAGAGTATAACCTGTACCTGTTGTTGAGCGTTTTAATTTGATAAATATTTATTAATGTGGTAAATTTATTTAACTATTCGTGAAATGCTTAACATGTAACATAAAGAATTTTATATTTTAATTTAAAATTTAACATTTTCTAAAATAAATAGCTCCTTGGAAGTACTCGTATTGAATACGAATATAGAATTTCTCACACTTTTAGTCATATGATTTAAGAATTATTTTCGTGTCCTTAGTGAAAGGCGATGCACAAATTCGTCAATAAACAGTGAAAGGCGTCGCTACTGGGGAGGCTCTGAGCCACGGACTTCGGTTACGTCTCAAATATCCCAAATTCAGGTATGTTTATTTTTAAATATTATTAATTATTAATTAGAAAGTTTTAGTATTTTAGAGGATTTATCATAAATATAAGTAGATTTACTGGTTGTCTCTCAATAGGTAATACAATTAGCTACGTATATTTTGGATTTATAGGAAAAATTATAATTTTATCAGAACTATCGACGCGAAACCAGCCAACCCAAGGCGGGAGTCGTCATCACATCATTCCGTCAATCACACAGAAGGTATAAATCAATTTAAAAAGGATTTCAAAAACATATTTTCTAATAACAAATGCACAACAGGATCTCATTTATAAGTGTTGTAGCATGTAATACATTTTTATCTTTGATCTAAAGAAAATCATTCATTGATCAGTTAATTTCTGCACGGTGGTCCATTTCATAATAAATTCTTGAACATCTGAACATGCTATCGACTCTTTCAACTTCATTTATACTAATAGTTACAAATTAGATTTTAAAGTTTTATGAATTGGCTATAGATTTTGTATGATATTTATTTATGAGCATTCGTTTAACAGCTTTGGAAAAGACCTGTTTTGGTGAGTTCGCGGAGGAGGTAAACGTAGACAAGACTAGTAGACTTGAATAGAGAAACCTTGAAAGATTGCTTAAATTAGATGATTTTACAATTTTATCCTCTTGTACATTTTTTTTCTAATCGCATCTGGAATGTAGACCTGAATGAATATGACAACAAAATCAAATGAAAATATGAATTTATGTTCCCCAATCCACTGAAAGACTTTATGATCCACATAATATTGCCCAAATTGCCCAAAAATATCAGAAACCAAACTTTTATCTTTTTATTTAAATTAAAAATGACTACCAACCTATTGTATAAATGTATTCTACTGACCTTTTTTATTCTAAATATTAATAATGTGATAAATTTAGAGACAATTTTCTATTAATGGCTTGCTATAGATGACAGTACCTACTAGCGATTTTTCCTGTAGAAAAAGAAAGAATTCAATTAGAAAGAAAGGCAAATAAGCATAGAATGACGCGTAAGCAGTAATACAAGACACCAGTAAATATAGACATTAGTCACACATTTGTAATATTTTTAGTGAAAGTATAGCAGAAAGAAGTCAAAATTCTAATTTAATTATAATATATACATTAAAATACTCTCTAATCTCTTCTTTCTTTTTACTTTCTATTTTAACTTCTCTTATCTGATTCCTTAGTTAATCTTACCTTATCGCATGATTAGCATTTTCCTGTGTCGTCTTCACATTTCTCTACTATCACACTGCATCTTTTTCAGGTGTTATTTCCTTTTATATTTTTATACTTATAAGAATTTGTCGTCCGTTTAAAAAAATATTCAAAATTGTTCAAATTTGTAAAACTACATAATTGTATATTATATAGGAGTAGTACGTCTACTGCAGCTGCTGCCTTTGCAGTAGCTACATCTGCATCATCGAACCCACGATCTCCCCCTGCTTCTTCACCACCAAAAGACAGACGGGACTCTGTTATATCAACCGCTGCTACGATGAGAGTACTGAATGTTTTAAGGTTAGTTCACTGGTAATAATTATAACTAGCTACTCATTTCATGTCTGAATTAATATTAATTTATAGTATTGTTTAGAATTGCAAAAAATAAAAGATTTTCCAGAACTTTTCCATAAAAGACAGAAGACAAGAAAAAAATTCTCTTGTTGTGTATAATAAAAAAGTCTTAAAGAAACACATACTCAGTTAGATGAATAAGTATTTAAAAATTTCATTATTGTATCCTTTAAATCTATATTTGAGAACAATATACATTTTCTACAGGCATTGGGTCTCCAAGCATTCATCGGACTTCTGGTCGGACGACCGCCTCAGGGGGCTCACTATGGACTTTCTAAAGGAAATTGAAGCGAGTCCAGGCTTGTTGCCTGTGGAGCACAAATCTGCGGCACAGTTAGTACGTTTGTTGGAGAGAGCGCCGGACACGAATGTGGATTTGGAAGCCTTGTTTGTACCGCCTCGAGTAAGTTTAGATGTTTATTTCTTAATAGTATGTTTAATTTTCGCGATTTATTTAGAATATATTATATTTTGTTACCTAATTATTTTTTTAATTATAATAATTGAAAGCCACTCTATTTTTGAGATAATCTTTATAATGTGCGTTTGATTATCACTTGGGGATATATTTATATTTAAATTATAATTTAGTTTCGTTCGTTCTTTGGTCTATTGAAACAAACTGCAGCGATATTTTCCACCATCAAAATATTCACATATCGCTCAGTCCATGATGAATCTCTAGTCTCTACAGAAGAAAAGAATTAATAATCATTCAATCACTACATCATTTTCAGATACCGACAAAAGAAAGTGTTGAGACTCTATCCGCTCTTGAGATCGCCGAGCAGATGACGTATTTGGATTATCAAATATTTAGTGCTATACATAGCGAGTAAGTTATATTTTAAAATTATAACACATTAATGATTAAGATAAATTAAAATTAATATACCTATACGTGACTAATATATAAAAATAAATAAAATATGTCTAATCAAGCGTAATTAACTCGTGAATCCATATTTAACGTCAAAAGTGCGGACGAAAAAATACAAAGAACAAAGGAAAAAATAATATTCAATAAAATAAAAAAAAAACATTTTAATATGTTAACGATAATAAAGTAGTAACTGAAACAATAGTACGCACGTAATAGCTTCTTTATTTAAGAAAGGAAAAATAAATAAATTAGAAATGATATGAATATCCATGTTAAAGTGTTTTGCATAGAGAGTTCCTGGGGCAGGCGTGGACGAAGGCGGACAAGGCGGAGCGCGCGCCTCACATACTGATGATGACGGCGCACTTCAATCATATCTCGAATCTAGTTATATCTGAGATATTGAAGAAATATACTTTGACTGGTATGATTTTATTATCTTAATTTTTTTTAGGTTCACGGTATATCCCGCAAATAGTAGGGTACGCAGAGGGAAAGAGTAGGGGAGGCCTAGCAATCTAGTGTTACGATATTCCGTTCTAATAAAGACACTTCCGTTCCCTACTTTCTAAGACACTAAGTCTCTAAAATGAGAGAATCAGAAATTATATGTTTTAGCAGGTGTCATATTGTTACTGTCAATCAATGTCAATATCTATCTATCTTTCTATAGAAGATATTTTAGATATTTATTGGTACATTTGCAACCATGCTAATGTAACGTTACAGGTATCGACAATGATATTTATTATTTACTAACATGATATAATTTCAACATTTAATATAATTGCAGGTCGTGTAGCAGCCATAGAGAAGTGGGCGGCGGTCGCGGACATAGCGCGGTGCCTGCATAACTTCAACGGCGTGCTGCAAGTGTGCGCCGCGCTGTCCAACACTTCCATCTACCGCCTTAAGAAGACTTGGGAGAAAGTGTCTAAGACTGTAAGATTTTTTTGCATATATATTGAATTATAGAGTTTATAGTCTGAAAATTAGGTGTGTGATTTATAATATGTGATAGATAGAAATGTCTATGAGAATAGGAATTGTGGTAAAAGTTCAAATTATTCTAATGCTTCAAAGTTTAGTATTTTAAGTTATGTTAAAAATCATATCATCCACTATTGGAGGCTAGTCGTGGTACAGGAGCGACAGACAGACGACAGATTGTCGGTCCAATGCACACTTGAGCAAATGAAATATTAAATATTTTCATTTCCTCGTTCTGGTAACCAGTCAAAGCGCGACGTTGACATCTGCCACTCAACACGCAGTACACGCAGCACACAGCACTCCACCAGAATTCGACAAAAAGTGGGGAACAGAGTGTTTTAACACTAGGTTCCCAGGCTCCCCCTGTCTATCCTGCTGTGTGCGGAGTACAACTTGAAGTTAAAAAATACTACTGAATTCATTACAGAGTAAACAAACCATTGAAAAGATGCAAACACTCACATCGTCCGAGTGCAGATTTCGGGTTCTACGAGACGCCTTACATCGGTAAGTCTGTTGTTCTTCTTTATAATATAAAAACAACAATTTGTCTTAAAATAAAGGTGGAAAATGATTTTTATAGGGCAATATTTTCAAGAGTTGTTTATACATTCAGAAATGAAATTATTATTTATAAAATACTTTTTTACGACACACTATTATGTTTCTTTAGTACTTTGCTTATATCCTAATTTTAATTTATTAATATTCTATCTTTTGTAAATATTTTCTAGTTTTTTTATATATTTTTACACAGATGCGATCCTCCTTGCATCCCTTACTTGGGCATGTATTTGTCAGACCTGTCCTTCATAGAAGAAGGCACTTCGAATCATACACCAGATGGACTTCTCAATTTCTCCAAGATGAGGATGGTGAGGAATATTTTTAAAATATATCTTATTATAATTAACAATAATCATTTTTATAGTAACAAATGTTAAAATATATATTTTTAGATAGCGCACGTGATTCGGGAGATTAGAAACTTTCAGCAAACTCCATACAAGATTGACCATATTCCTAAGGTAAATATTTGTTTACAGCGTGATAGCAAAAATTCGTGCCGCATTTCGTTGAACCACTTCAAAGAAAATAAAATACTTTAAACATTACTGTAAATGGGAACCGAGCTCAAAATCAGGGTCCTTGTCACATAAATTATAATCTATGAATGAAAACGCCATCACGGGATCGCTGTTAAGATCACTCTCACAGTTGAGAGCGATTTAAAAATATTAGCCAACTCTAGACAGATCTCAATATCCTCTACAGGTATGCGACTTCCTCCTGGACCGGTCGCTGGTGATCCCCGAGGAGCGGCAGTACACGCTGTCGCTGGAACTGGAGCCGCGCGCGCCGCGGGGCTCCACGGGCGCGGCGGGCCTGCACCCGTTGCCTGCGTCGCCCGCCTCGCCCGCCGCGCAGCGCCGCCGCCGCGCCTCGCTCGCCGCCCTCGCGCCCCTCGCGCCGCTGAGAGGAGACCGATAAACGTTTGTTTACTTATTCATGTGTGAATTTACAAAATTTTATTTTTTAACCGACTTCTGTAAGAAAGGGAGGATATTAATTCGACTGTATTTTTTTTGGTTTGCTTGGTGAAAATGTTGTACGTTTAGTTTAACTGAATTTATTATTTTGTTCCTTTTAAAAAATAATATCCAAATACACACGTGTGTTTAAATATAATAATTATAAAATTTATTTTTTCTTTTTTCTCGATTAATATGTAATTGCTCTTATTTATGTCTTTTTTTGTTTCCGAAAAGAAAGCGTGCAGTATTATTTCAACCAGTATTATATTTCTAAACTTTCTTTTACAAATATAGGTTTATATTACAATAGTAATTAACTGTTTTAAAGCGAAATAAGAGATTTTCAAATAAAATTATTTAAAAAACAATAAAAATATTATACACTGTTACTATTTAAAGTAAGTGTTATTAATAAAATGCTTCAAAATTACTTTAGCAACTATTTTATCAATATTAAAATGAAAATATTGTCTATGCCTCACAACTTTGCTCAACGTCAATTTATAAACAATTATGAACTTATAGACTTTTTCTATCCTTAAAAAAATCTTCAGGAAGTATTAAAATTAAAATTATTAAGTATTATTGAATTTTTGATATAAATACGTAGTAATGGTACCTTCGGCTATTTAGGTAATAGAAAATAGGGGTTAAGAAATGTTATGTTATGTCAAATACGTTGCAAAGCTTTACCTGAACAGGCCGTTGGAACCACAACCAATATGATTGATGCCATATATTTTAGACATTTAATACAAATTATAGACATGTGTATAATAGGATACACACTTCGTTCGTTAAATGAATTATTATATACCTCTCAGTATATTTTTTAAAGTAATGGACCTTAATTTATATAAATATGTTTTATTTTGACATATAAAATGATACAGATAATAGAATAATAATGCAAATAGTAAAACTAGCAACCGATGAGTTTTAATTTTTTTTAATAACAACATACATATCAAAGGAAAATATGATACAATATTATAATAATTTAAAAACTGATATTGTAGTTAATTAGTAACTAATTAGTAGATGTTTTTATTATTTATATTTTTCTTCTGATTAATATTTTAAAAAACGCTATATAATAAAGTTTATCTACTTAAGAATAAGATGAAAATTAAACATAAATCACTATCATTTAAATATTTAAATATAAAATGTTCATTTTGTTTTTTTTTTCAACTGTAATAATAGATTAGGTAATTATCTTATGTCATATATTTAAAAAATAATGCATAATAATAATAAGTAAATGTATTAATTGTCGCCTGAATTTTACATAGTACCTATAAGTATTATATTCATAATATTTACGTAATTGTTGATTGAAATAAAACTATTTTTATTCAATAATATAGGGGGATTTTTTTTCAGAAATAATAAATATATGATTTGACTTGATTTTTATAAGATAATTTAACAGTCTAAGCTATATTATTTATTGAGTCTAAATATATTATACAATATACAAATATTTTAATATATTTTAAATTACCATTGTGCCAAACGTTACCTAAATCTGTTGAGCAGTTTCGCCATGGAGCATTCATTTGCCATTTTTTCATTAAAAAAAATAGTTTTATTTCAATATAATATGTAGGTAGGTATTTCTCAACCATACTTATTTAAAGTAACCTAAAGTGATTTCAAGTGAGAGTAAACGTCTAAGTCTTTTCTACGTCCTTTTCTAAGTCGTTTAATGTTAGTGTTATTGTTGATAGGAGCCTATACACAAATGTTTGTAGTTTAGAAATAATCACTTATTGATTACATGAAACATTACAGCGCAATCGTAATTAAACATGTTTTTTGTTATTTTTATATTAAACTTTCTTTTTTTGTTTAATTTATTTTTTGTGTGACTGTAAAACCGACTCTTTTGGGTGCGATGCCCACTCGAGGAGATAAAATATTTATTTCAATGTATATTTCCATTTCTTCGCTCTGGTGTCGAGGCACAAGCGCGGCGTTGAGTTCTGCTACTCAATACGCAATGCCTTCTGAATTCGGCAGAAAGTGGGGAACGGAATGTTACACTAGGTTCCCAGCTTCCCTAAGCCTATTGCCTACCCCCACTATATGTGCGAGATACATCGTGAAGGTATTAAAAATAATAATTTTGTAAAAAAAGTTTCTTTAATCATACATAATTGTGTACTTTGGAGTTCCTCAGTTTATTGTTTAGTTACGATTGCTCCTCCTTCATTCCAAGTAAATGTTGTTGAAATATTGTGAATGAAATTATTATATATATGTAATTCAAAATTATGTTTTAGAAATTGCCCATATATAAAAAAAATGTAGAGTTATAAATATATTATGATGAGGCTGTGACTGACATGCATACTAACAAACTATGTAAAATAAAAATAGTAACTTTTAAATATTTCCCCGGTTATTAAAAAAAATATTATTACTTAAGCAAAGTCACGTGATGGGGACGTCGGCATTATGCGGATGGAAAGTTAAAGAAGTAAGGGGAAAATAATTTAAATAATGTGTGTGTATGTCCACGTTTGTGAAGTTCCTTCTCGACTCAAGTTCCGTGACTTTGCTGATGCAAAGTGCTAGGCTTTTGAAATGATTTTCCAAAGCCAAGCCAAGTAAATGACGCCCCAATGACGCTACATTGCCAACGTCCCCATTATATCAACGTATTAATCTTATGATAATACCAACAAGCCACTGATGTAGAATTTTATTCTATTTAAAATAATCTTACTCATGTTGAAATTTTAGATGAAATTGACAAATTATTATAAGCTCAAAATTCTAGTAGTTTTGCCCTAAACCTCTGATTGTTTTGAGGGTAGATGTGGGATGTTGTTCATATTATACTTACATGTTGCTCCTACTTGTTATATGTAGTTGTAAGAGAATACGGTTGTTTCGTATCGACTAGCTAATGCCACTGATGTTGCTACTGGCTATATGGAAAAAAAAATTCAATAATCAAATTAGACTAATTAAAACTTAACTCAATGAAACTAAACTAAATTCAACCCAAAATAGTTGAATTTAGTTTTTTTAGTCATCTAATTTAGTCGGAATCAGTGGCGTTAGCTAAATGGCGATATATTTTGATTATAATATTATTCTTCTTGTAAAAGCACAATTTTAAGATATTGTATATGTACACGAAAGGCTGTCTTGATTGTTTATGTACTATGCTCAACTTTTTATGGTAACTTAGATACCTAAGTCTGTAAATATATAAGCGTTTTCCGTTTGTTGAAATGTCTTCCCTTGCCTTTTAATATACTTGTTATATACATATGTATTTCTTATACACATTCCACTTTTAAAGAAATTGCACTTTAATTAAGTAGATCTCATGGAATAATATAATTTATTTATTAATGTTAGAAGATTTTATTTATTAAATACCAAAGACAAAATATTAGAATTACAGTAACTTAGTAACTTTATATTTAATTTTATAGACATATTATTATCCAACACCCAATTTGAACCTGTGAATGTTGTAATATTAGATAGTGGTGATTGTTACGCTTAAGTACATAAAATATATACATTATACATATATAACAAAGATTCGAAACGCTTGAAGCCCTTATGAACAATTCTTATGAATATCAAAAAAAAAGTTATACGTAAGCTAAGTGTGTCATCGTCTACCTCTTCGCTTTACTCTAAATGACATTGTACTCATATGCTAACTCCTTCGTTTGAATGTTATGAAAATGAATACGTTTTTTGTATGCTATTGATATTCATTACCATATTTTACTAGCTTTTTGAAAATGGACGTATAAAATATAAAACTGGGTTTTTCGATTGTGCTTAATAAAATACATAAGAACAGTTACATAAAAACCGTTCATCAAATACATCACAGCAGTATATATATAGTACAAGGCAAAGCGCCGCATTGGGATCCGTCACTCAACACGATATGTCTTAACATAAGGTTCCCTATACCTACCCTACTACATGCAGGACACGGCGTGAAGCTAAAAAAATAATATTATTCAATATTTATTACTATTTTGCTAAAACAAAACGATTTGAATAATGTAATGAATAAATATAGGATTCGAAAGACGTATTCACTTATATATTTATATAGATATTTATTAAAATTTTGTAATTAATTGTGTTAGGTTAAATGTTGATTATAATATTGTAGTGTGAAATAAAGAGTATTTTTTCAAAGTAGCTTTTATTTTTCAGTATTTAATACTTGTATTTTTGTAATTTATTTCTGTCAAAATTTGTTTTTTTTTTGTTGAATATAGATTATAAATGTATTATAATATAATTAGATTCTTTTTTAATTTTAGAGATTGTCTAAAATTAAATTGATCAATTCGATCTTTATTGAAACTGAGCAAAGTATATATATTTTAAGACAAAAAAAATATCATTTATTGATAATTAATAAACTAAAACGGGCAATAAAAATAGAAATCTAATTATATTTTCAATAAATTGTAATATTAGGATGAATGTAGTCTTTTCCTTATTATGTAAGAATGATTTAAAAAAAAGAAATAGATATATCACTTATTTTTACTGTCAAAATGTAAATCTTATTTGAAATTATTAACTCTAAAATATATAAATATTATTTGCGTAGCTTCTAGAATCTCTTGCGGAGTTTCTATAAGGACTGTATCACACTCAAATATGACTGAAAAAAAAAACAAAATATAAATAAATAAAAGTTTATTTTATTAATTTTGACTGCAATATAAAATAATGTTTATTTATTTTAATTTCCGAAATACAACACAATCTAATTTACTTTAGAAAATAAAAATGTTTTAAAAATGTAATATAATACTTGAGTGTGATACAATGGCGACTGTTGTTGGAAGTCTGACCTATATTGTTGTAATTTCATGAACCTAAATAAAGTTGTCATTGTAAAAAGTTTTTGGTGACTTTTATTTATTATGAAAGCATCCCAAATGCGTAATTAAAAAAGGAGAGATTGGACGTGGACTAAAGTTCTACTTAATTAAATGCTTAGTTAGGTATGTATCTGATATTAAATATTTAAATTTTTCCTTAGTGTAGGTAAAACGTAATTCGCACCGTGAATCAATTACGAAAAATAAAGGATTTGGTAAGCACTAGGTTCCCTACTCTTCGTAGTCGCATAAATGATATATTGATTCTTGTTTTAAGTTAGATGCTGTGGCACTCCCTAGAACCCTACGTTATGTAAAATAATGTTATAAAAAAACATTTTATCTGTACTCCTAAACCTTCAACTGTCATGTTTGAAAAGAAAATAACAATTTAAAGATTAGAAAAGTAATCCTCTAAAGCCACGTAATATAATTATGATAGTGTACAAAGTAAATATAAATGGCGTCAGGGTATATTTGTTGTCTGTTATACAACTGTTTGTTTATTTGCCCTAGTTCAAACTAAACCTAGAACTATTTTAATATTTGTATTAAATAATAATAGAAATTAGATTTTTTTAGCTTCGCACAGTTCGCAGAGGGAGCCTGGTTCTTAAGGCATTGAGTGATTAATAGTGGAACTCAACACTCAAAGTGGGAATAGAACCCACAACGGTAGCTTTTACAGTCGCACACCTGTGCCTCTACAGAACAAATTCCTTTTCTCTTCTATATATAAACGATATCATTTATATATTATTATTAAATGAGCCAGGCAAGAGAAAAGGACTAAGAATAGACCCATGTGGGACCCCCATGCCGATTACTGACTCAGGAGATTTCTTGCCATACATCAACATCAACCCTCTGAACTCTGTCAGCTAAATAAGAGGTCAGAAGATTGAGCGCATGGCCTTTTATGCCGTATCATAATATTTTATTTTTATCATTTCATTATCCCGCATACATGAGGGTAGGCATATGGAAACTAGTGTTAAGACATTCCGTTCCCCTCTTTCTGCCGATTTTTTGTTTAAGTTTTGAGTGGTCGATCTCAACGCCGGGGTTTTGTTGCCTTGGTGCCAGAGTCTCTTAATATGCAACTTAATATATAAAATTAAAATAATATTTAACTCTTCGGTTACTAAGAGAATTACTGACAGACACAACCGAAACTACTATGTGTTTATTCTTGTGTCGACTAAGCTAAGAGAACATTAAGCCTAGTCTTATTGTTAGTTAAAAAACATTAGTTAGTAGATATTGTACCTATATTATATTACTAGCGGACGCGCGCAGCTTCGCCCGCTTATTTCCACTTTTAGGGGTGAATCCTAATAAACCATGAAACACGTAACGTTACAACAATAATTTTAAGAGTTTAAATTTAAAATCTTATAAAAATCGGTGGCGATTTAACTTTCATACAAACTTTCAACCCCTATTTCATCCCCTTAGGAGTCGAATATTGCAAATTCCCGCCTTAGCGAGCACCTACGTCCTATAAGTAACACCTATGCAAAATTTAAGATTCCTAGCACATGTAGTTTCTGAGATTTCGTGATGAGTGAGTGACCTTTCGATTTTATATATATAGATAATATATTACATAATATTACTCACAAATGTCTTGTAATAAATAAGTATATTTTACATTTTTAAAGTGTTACTCCACACGACTTCTAGTATTTCATTTAAAGAAATTTATCGAATACATGAAGGTTAATTCATAATAAACAGCCAGTAACTACATAATACATCTACTGATTGCATAATTCTATTCTTTTGATAGTATAGTTGAAAGTGAAATGTTACACAGAATAAAAAAAACAAAATATTTTAAGTTATCAGTTCTTTATTTAAACGTTTATTGAATGTTTACTCTGTGCCTCTTCAACTTCGTTCAGCAATGGCGCTGATCCACACAATCGTTTGTTTTTCGTATATTGTAGAATGCCGACAAGTACGCCTGAGAGTATCACCCACACGCCGCCGACGTAGAACGTTAGGTCCCAACTATTTGTTAAATCGAAGAGAAGTCCTGTAAATATTAAGATTTTATTAATATACTTATTTTAATATCTGTTCTATTTAACAGTTTTCTGACCGATAAGTCTAAACTCTACTATGGTTTCATAATATTTTAATTATGCCAACTTATTTATTTTATAATTTACATCACAACTTACCTCCAAGAGGAGGACCGACGAGATGTCCAATACCCTGGCTCAATAAGATCAGCCCATAACCCAAGGTGAAGTAGTCAATCGGGACCAGCTTTATCAGAATCGCTGGAGTATAAGAGTAAGAGCTGGCGTAAGATAGACCAAAGATTGCTGAGTTCACAGCAAGTGCCCAGTAATTGGTGATGATGAGTGGATATGCTGCGACTGATAAGCCACAGATGAAGAGGCAAATTGCATATACTTTTGTCACATTAACCCAGGGTTGGTCTCCTGCCCAACCTAAGCCGACCTGTAAGTAAAGTTAGTTTTCTAGTAGATTTAGCTAATATGTAAGATTGTTTTGTAGGATATAAAATTTTAATAGTTACTTGTGTTTATCTAATGAAGTAAATACTATAATATAAAATAATATAAGTTATAAAAAACTGTGTTGGTATAATTATAGGCCAAGTATATTTTTTCACACCTATGTCAAGCGTAGTTACGGTACAATCAGGCCTTGATAAGCCCAAACACGTTGGATGTTTGTAAATAAGAAGGTACCTTTATTTTATCATTCCATATTTAAAAGTGTAACTAGTTATCATACTCATGCTAATCACCCAAGGGAAAAAATTAAATCACTTAAATGTTAAAATTTTGAGATAACACTTCAAAAGTATTAATTACTAAAACAGACGTCATAAAAATATATTTAGAAACAGATTTGCAAATTTACTTTAGTATTTCAGAACAAGATAAGATAGGCAACTAAGTTCAACAATTCATTCTTATCGTGCTTGACAAATATTGCGATCAGACAGCTCCCTATAATAAATGTGGCCTTGCAACCTACGAATATGACATAGTTTGTCAATGTTATATTTTTACGTCATATGTAAGTAAGTATGCTTAACTTCTTTCAGCCTATGATAACGGTGTATATTTAATAATTGAATTCCAAGAAAGTAATATATATATATATATATATGAATATCTAGTGTAACAACATTCGTATGTATTACAGATTACATAAGATATGCCGTAGAGATGTGCCGTAGAGATGTGACGACGATGTGAAAATGTGATAGTGCAACTTGGGATAGATACCAAATTATATACCTAACCAAACCCGAATAAAAATAGCTAGTAAGAATCAACAGGTAACTGTTATAAAAGAATTTGTTACGCATTTCTCGTATTGTTAGAATCGATATACTTAGATTTAAAAGTGCTTTATTTTTCAGCTTCTTTTTTTCACGGTATATCCCGCATGTAACAGAGGAAACGTAATGCTTAGACACTCCGCTCTCCACTTTCCACCGAATTCTTGAGGCATTGCCTGTTGAGTTGCGGGACTCAATGCCGCGCGTAGCTTCGAATCCAGAGTAAGAAGAAATTGAAAATATTGAATATTTCATTCCCTCGAGTAGGAATCGAACCTACAACTTGTCACGTTTATAGTCACACGTTGGTGTTCACAGTCAATTATAAGAAACTTACAATTCCAAAAGCACTAGCAACACCGACAATACTGATCATGGTAGCACCACCGTCAATGTTCATAGTCGTCATGTAGGACTTCAAGAAGAAGTATGGGATGATGGCCCACACCGCTAGGATTAGAGAGGCCAGGTTGAACATCAAGAAGTGGAACTCGGTGAACATCTTGAAGTCGAAAGTGGATTTGAACCCTTTGATAACGCGGTCGTACCATTTCTGCAAAATGATGTATATTTTCGGAATTTAGTAGTAATATACCATAAATAGGTATGTAAATGGATTAAGTAGTAGATAATATAAAGTTAAATTTGTTATATTTTTTGCTATTTTTACTAAATATATTATAATAATTAAAAGAAAATAAAATAAACAAGAAATTTGAAGCCCATAGTGTTGTGTTAGCAACAATTCAAATATAGGGAAATCCCAAGATTGTACACAAGACACGATCTTAACGGAATCAGACAAAATGACGTATTATCTATTAATTTAATTTACACGTTTTTACTTCTACAGAGCTACGAGTACGTAGATAGGTGGCCCCATTCTTTGACTTTGGTATATTAAATGTAAAAATGTTGTTAATAAGACGAAAATCAGAACATTACATGAATTCTGAGTTATTTATAAAGTAGCTTTAAAATTTTTACTTACTTATTTTAATTATTATTATTAATAGTCATGCAACGACTCAAATAAAACTTTTCTGTAAAGTTAACTTTTATATGTACAAACCTTCTCATCATCTGAGCCAGACCATATTGACCACGTGGAGTTTCTATAAATATCTGGTAATGACGAAGCTCGTAACTTATATCTTGGGATGTTCATCATGGCACCTCTGTACATAATTGTATTCTTGTACAATTGCATATCTCTTAAGTAGTGGTGATCTGTATTGAACTGTCGCGCGAGCCATCCTGGCTGTGGCTTAGGAACGACATCTTTGGTGGCTACGGTCTTATTTTGTATATTAGTTCCGTTTGTAACTGGCACAACTTTTATTTCATCTTGATTTGAATCATTAACATTTTCAATTTTTGGCTTTGCTTGTTCATTTTCTATCGCTTTTGGTTTTTTCGCCATCACCGTGAATTTCATTGCGGTGGGTTCAGTCAGTGTGTTGGCTATAGAAGGCTCCACATTTAAATTTACTTCAGAGCGTCGCCTTGTCAATAAATCGGGATAATTTTGCAGAATGATATTGTACAAGCGTTTATTAGTCATTAATTTTTCTATAACTTCAGCTGGAACCTAAAACAGAACATGTTATTAAAGCATATATAATGAGTTACCAAATTCACATGTAACCAATATCTATCTATCTATGTAAATGAAGTGAAAAATATGTAAATGTTTTGAAAGTTCGCAATTCCATAATAAGAAAAGTTGTTAATATAATAAATTAATAATAATATATACCTGTTCACGTTTTTGAATAAATGTAGGCAAATGCAGATCAGAATGAACTCTTTTGCATGATTGTTCAGCGTTCATTTGCGTGGTGGCTTCTAGTTGTTCAGCTTCTGCGAGAGAAGTCGTTAACATAGCTAATATATATTCTGGATTCTTTCCACTTTTTAATAATTCATTAAGTTCATCTGAGCTTAAATATACTGACTCTCCGCCAGTAGATTTTAAAGAAACAGAACCGGCACTTGAAGATTTTCTAGATCTGGTTTTCTTAGCCTCTTTCTTTTCTCTTTGCTCTTTAATAATAACCCAATCTGGATCTCTCATTAACGCTCCGCATACACACATATTCAATACTGTACCAGCTAATAAAACTAAGGTGTTTCTCCAGTCATATAATTGAATTAAAAAGTTAGTTAATGGTGAATATATTACAGTGCCAAAGCCAATTCCACACGATGCTAAAGACACAGCAAGTGTTCTTCTCTTATCGAACCAAAACGCTACAGATACTACAGATGTCACGTAAAATATTCCCATCGCTAAACCACTCATGACGCCCAAAGTGAGGCACAGCATTTCCACAGAATTGCTAAACGCGGCTAGAATAAAACCAACAGTTGATAAAAATCCCGCTAACATTGTCATGTATCTGCAACCGTATCTATCGACCAAAGCACTCATTATTGGGCCGGAAATAAGGGGGATGGAAATAAATAAACTTCCGATCAAGGAAGTTTTTGACTGTGATTCATTAAAATAATTTGTGAATTCCTCGTGTAATATACCGAAAGAATAAGCTAGGCCGTCTGCGCATGCTGATGTAAGGAACGCAGCGAAGACCACCACCCACCCCCATCCACCATCAGGGATCGGAGGCAGCTTATCATCGTCGACATCATCATAAAATACACTGTCATCATCACCAAGACCTTCAAACTTTACCCGTTCTACAGGAGGTGATTCGTCTTTGGTATATTGAACGATATCTTTACTTTTATCGTTTTCTAACTTAAGCGAATTTATTTTGTTAATATCCTTCAAATTTTGGCCCATCTCTATGTGCTCTCCGTTGTATGGCTTATATGTTTCGTTGCCAACCATTTTGTTATTGTAGTATTTAGTCTATCGAAATCTCATAAAAAATATACTCGAGATCTGAAACAATATAAATTAAAATAAACAAATATTTTTTCAAATGTACTCCATGCTTCATCAGTAAATAGCACACGGTACAGTAGGTATAGTATATATAAAGCCGTTGATTTCTATTTCTTAGCTTCACTCTTGTTGATTGGAATGGATGGATTGGAATTTATGAACCTAATCTTAAGACAATTCTATACTTCTTGCGGAATTCTAAAGGCATTCCGTGTCAGAGCGAAGATATATAAACCAGTCGCACGCCTATGTCCCTGCACCACGACTGTTGACTTCTGTGGCTGATACAGCTATGTACCAATTATGTTTATAACTATAATGTAAATATAAAGAACAATACCAACAATTATATAAATATAATAAATATATAAAACAATAACTATAATATTAATTTGAATTACTTTATATTTAGCATGTGGCGGGAATGTTGATGTATGATAACTGCGTGCGCTATAAATAGGTATACTCGTATAATATGTAGTTAGTAAGCCGCCACAAACCACTAACGATAAAATATTGAAGCTTAGAACAGAGTATTTACAACACCATTGGTAAAAATCATTTTTAAAACATAAATATTTATGAACTAATTAAATCTAATATTTTTATATGCTTATATTAATTTATACTAACATTTTAAAGAACGGAAGAGAATGAATAATAAATAACTGGTTAATTATAAATATTTCAAACCATTGCGTAGGTATTTGCAATTAATTTGAACCAGCAGGGTAGGCAGAATGCCTCGTGTTAAGATATTCCGTTCCCCATTTTTGTGGCATTGCGTGTCAGGTGGCGGAATTCAACGCCGAGCTTTTTGCCTTGGTGCTAGAGCGAAGATATTAATATATTAATAAACAACAATTCATATCCTCGAGTGGGGATCGAGCCCAAACTGTCGCGTTACAGACATAATAAAAAAATCCTTTATTATAATTTGTAAAGTAGCTTTAGTAAACAATAACAGGAAAACTGTTAGGATAAAATAATTCGGATTTATCAATTTCATTAATAAATGTAGGTCGTATTTAATAATACATAAATAAAGATTCTATATATTTTATATTGCTAAGAAATTTCATTTCATTATTATTATTTAGATTTCATTTTTTTTCAGAGAAATTTCATTATTATTTAGATTTTCTTTGCTCTACAATACTTGCTTGGCTTGGTTGCTTGGCGTAGCTACAGAGCTAACAACACGGAACATCTCGAAAAATGGGCGATGTGTAAGAAGCAGAGTGTCTTACGATTGTTTATCCTCTACTCTGTCTATGTACGGGATACAGCGTGAAGCGTGAAAAATAAAAATAAAAACTTACCAGATAGAGTCTACCTATCAAAGTTAAATAATTTAAATCTTTTATAAAGTTGCTTATACGTTTTGGTTATAATTTGTGCGTTATACATAACTCCGCGTGTGTATCTCGCGACGTCGGATGCTGTACTGACCACGCAATATATAGGGCCTTTCAGAAAACTACTTGTTGTAGAGTGACCATACTTGAGATAAAATATTTAAAAATTAAATTGATAAAATTATAACAAAAAAAAACTTTATAATCTGTTCAATGAAATTTGATGTGGATTAGACGTTTCATTTAATTTATAACTTTTGATCTTTAAGCATCTCCTATATTTTACAAAACTGAAGTAATATTATCATAACCGACTTATTTGGCATTTTTTGTTTGCTTACAGAACACAAAGCTGCTTATTAATTTACTGCTTCATATAGTTCGTGTTTTCTCTACTATAAGTGACACTGATGGATTATTTTGCGACTTTCATCACAATATCAGGCCATTATAAAAAAACTGGACAAGTGCGAGTCGGGTTCGCCCACAGAGGGTTCCGTACAAAAAATTAGAGGTCTCGAGCTTTTTCTGATATTCAAGCTTAGCTTAACCAGAGCCTTTTCATCTGATACCTCACTTGAACTAGCGGCCTTAATACCTTTTAAGACTATTATTTTTTAGGATTTAACCACATATGTATAGTTTTCAGATTTTTTCCTGAAATTGTTAGTAGCTGCCAGATTTAATAATTCTAGGTCAACCGGAAGTACCCTATTAATTTTGTTTTCCTGTTTACTTAGAAAATGAAGATTATATTTATCTTCAAACTTATATTATATCGTGTTTACTTTAATAATAGAAATATATGAAAATATTGGTCACCCTAGTATCGCAATCTTAAGATGTTATAGGTGATAGTATCACCGGAAACATAATTGCCGTGACGAGATAGCTGAATCTAGTGAAAGATGAAGGATGCTGTGAAAACTTCTATGGCATTGAGAACAATACATTCTCAATAATAAAATATACAAGCATTTTTATGGTTCCGTGCTCGAAGGGTAAAACGGGACCCTGTTGCTAAGACTTCGTTGTCCGTCTGTCACCAGGCAGTGTATCATGAATCATTCATGGTTTTAATTGATTTTGTTTTTTTAGCATTTGGTTGTAGCGATAAAAATCTAACAAAAATACAGATAATATATTTTTGTTACCGCTTCTAGAACTTTAAAGTAATCCCATTATATATATCACATTATTTTCACACATCATTAAAAGGAAGAAACGTGTAAAAATGGATTATAAATATATCAGTATTGACATAGAATCCTGTATAAAACCATCTGACTCTTGATAATTATTATAAAATGTTCACTTTTGGGGTTGTTAATTCCTCTTATAAGCAGTCACATAGTGATAACCAATTTTTCACAGGGACAGACCCTTTTGCCCCCTATCCACCCGGTGTCGCTGTAAGAGTAGTATAGGTGGCTAACCATTAACCTCTTCGAAAAAAAAGGCTGCTAATTGACATTAAGTATATCACTTATGAGTCATATTATAAAAAAAAATATTTCTTCCTGTCCTGCTAGTTCCCACTAACAATACTGTTATTCATATTATATAAGTAATATTTTTAAAATTATCAGTCGCTGGGAAAAATCAATGTTTATTTGCTTATCTCTAATATTTGACGCGGATGAGTGCAGTATACAGAATACTGCATATCTATATTGTATTTCAAGTTTTAATGTCACTTATCATATGAAGATTGATTGTTTTTCCAAAACAACATACCTACTGGGAAACCATCTCGAGGTGAGGAAATGCATAAATTTAAGATGTACCTATTTATAGTGTGGCCACTTCCGTTGGATGAGGTACGTAGCACGCACATCCATTTAAATAAATTACTGAATTAGTAAAAATTATATAATTACTCAAATAGTAATATATTTCGTAAAGTTTTAAACCTTTTTTTTAACTTTACTTTGATGGTATAATTAAAAACATCCAGCAAGTGCTTTTTACTCTCGATATCAAAATGTAACACGCTTTTATTATATTTTATTAAGTGTTATATTTCTTATTACAGTTAATTTATTTTTAAATTTTTAGTACATTTTATTAACAAATAATAAAAGCTTGTTCTTAAAAAAGATTTTTTAAATTTTATTTTTAACGTTTTTTAAGTTACAGCCTGTATATATTTTTTTTATCCGAAATGTCACATGACATAATGACATAATGCTTCGGACACATCGTCGGGATTGAAAATGTGCTTGAGTAACCGAACCTTTTTTGTATTGTTATAGGTGAAGGCAGTATTTTAACTGGGCCACTCTTAAAAACATGCATTTTTCTGTTGTGTAATATTATTTCTCTTTTTTTACCGTACAACCTCTGTCGTGAGTTCTCCATTCAATGTGACACTGGCGAAGTGATTTTGTGCTCAACTGGCACGCTCGGAACGCCATATTAGAAAGAACAGAACAGAACAGAGTAACCGAACCGTATAATTATTAATACTGATAGTTTTGAAAAAGTTGAATAGGTATGGACTACGTGTCTGCAGTGTTTAGTTAAAGTAAAAATATTTTGAAATAATATACTTACATGATATTTCCTTATAATATTTATTAATATATTTATACAGTTATTAATACGAGTATAGAAAAACAAGGTAATAATACATTCCACACCGACTGTATGTACACTCCCTCTGATGCTAGGGTCGAAACTATAATAGTTAAACTAAAAAAATACAAATCTTCAATATTTGTTTTTTTAACATTAAATGTGCTTTTATTTATATAGGTAAATAAATGTTACGCGGAAGTTTTTCCTTTTATCTCAGGCACTATCTCGTAATTTATGGTAGTTAGTTAGCTTCTTAAAAACTATCAAATTATGTATTTTATAAATATGAAGTACATATTTTGAAATTTTTGAAGCCCACTCCGTGGAATGCTTATATTTCAATTATTTGCAGTTCTCTGGTCTGGTAGAGAAGCACAGATCGTTGACTCGAATTCGAAGTGGAAAACGGAGTGTCTCTACAGTAGGTTCCTGCTACTCTATGTAACCTACTTAGTGTAGAGACAGTAGCAACTTTTTTTAGAACCATACTATTCGGAACAAATAAGTTTCTCGTTTGTTCTCAACACCATATATTATTGGCTTTTGCTTATGATATTGAGTTAATTACATATGGCCGTGATATGAATCTTCATGATAACTTTTGAATTTGAAAGCTAAATACTTAAGTGTTACTTTCTTACTACTTCTTTCTGTAAATGACACTTTTGAAAGACTGTTTTATAATATATATTTTTTAATCAATTTGAAATCGAAATAACGATATATATCTATATTGATATATAATTTTAAATATAAAGAAACCAATGAGTTTTACGTTCAAAGATTTTTTTCGTTTCTTTGAAGACGAGGGTGAACCTTATTTTCATAGAATTCATAATTTTTGCGAACAAGAAGACCGACGAGATTTAATCATCCTAGAGTAGCAAGATGGGAGAAACAAAACCGTTTCCCCCAGTGACGATTGTGGCCATTCTTTGGTATACTTAGTAGGTAAATAATTTATTTCAATAATTTATTTTTTCATTGTAATTTAAATATTTTAATATTTTTTAAATATTTTTTCTTTCCTTTTTCAACTTCAAATAATTTATCAAACTGCAAATAGCAGGATAGGCAGAGACAACATGTGTCCTTAATCTGTTTTTTGCTCGAATTTAAGAAAATTCGTGCTGAGTGGCGGAATTCAATGCAGCACTTTATTTCCTGATTTAATTATAATTTTTTTAATTGGGAACGAACCTAAAACCTTGACCGTTTGCTGCCAAACGCTGTTCCAATGCGTTACAACGGTTTTAATGTAAACAAAACATCCAATGATTGACAGGTAGAGTCCAAGCGTGTTGATGGCTTATCTCATACTTGACAGTTCAGGTTATGTATTTAAATACATCTTCAGTTTTAAGATTAGGTGCACCTGGGTGATAAGATGTCCGTATTATCTGAGGAAAGAGAAAATTTGTAAATATTGTTTCATTTTATTGTTTATAAAACCTTACTTAAGTTTTAAGTCCAAGGCCCTAGCACAAGCAGGGTAGGCAGAGGAAATCTTGTGAGATACTTCGTTCCCCATTTCTGCTGAGTTCTGAAGACATTGCATATTCAGTAGTGGAACTGAACGCCGCGGTTCAACTAAAAGTAAATATTTCATTACCTCGAGTGGGGGATAGAACCCACAACCAGTTTTGCTTTTGCCGTACGTTTCATTTAGTAAAGATTATTGATTGACACGCATTCGTTTAGTAAACTAATGATTGATAATAATTAGCTTCAGCTTCAGCACCAACCTTTATACCGCTTTTGGCAGAGTAGGAACTTTTTAACATTATGGGTGTTCTACCCATAATGTTAAAAAGTTCCGTGCTCCACTTCGTGCCTGAATATAAGAAATTCAACGCAGTTCTTCGTCTTACCAAAATGGGGAAATAAAAAATAATTTATCTCGGGAATCGAAAATAAATATCCCACACAACAGAAATTATTTTTGCCGATTTTATAGATAATGCTACGGAACCCTCTTATGCACGAGTCCCATTCGTGCTTGGTCAGTTTTTAGGTAAATATATTATTTAACGTTATACTTAGTATATAGCTGTTTACATTATTTAAAGATAAAAAAAATTGAATAAATCCCTATAAATATTAATTGTCGTACAAGATATTTTGTCTTCTCACGCACATTTAGCATTTTTTATTCTTTAAATATTTATACTTACAACCAACCATATATAAATATAAACACGAAGGCTTTAAATCCACATAAAGATAAACAAATATATTAGGTATATCTGATAATGTCACATCACTGATTTTCAATAACTTGATCTACTTTCGTAAGTACTTATCTGTAAACATGTAAATTCTTAGAACGCCTATTTAGATAAATTTTTAACATTTCTTTTGTATTGAAATTTATCTTAATTCCAAGATCATCGGCATAGTAACGCCTTTGGCACGTGTCTAATTGATCTGGGTTGTATTTTATTGTGGGATTTCTTCATGGGCGTCAATTTTCTGGTGGTAGGCCTGGATTTTAGCTTCGATTAGAACAATTTTTTCTTAGTAAATTATTTAGGGTGGGCACAAGACAACTCTAGGGTAGACTCGGACCACCCGGTTTCCCTATATCGTTGTTATCATAAAGCGATATTAAACTATGTTATAACGTAATATAACGTACTCATAGTAATAGGGTGCCCGAGACAAATTTAATTTCATACAATAAATCAGTATTTTGTAGGTACAAGATTGGCTTAGAAAGAAAAGTTATAGATTTCAAGTTCAAGTTTAGGTAAAGCCACACATTTAAAAAATACCTAATTTATGCAAATATATAGTCCATTTTTAATTTTAAATTCCGAAAATGTCAACAAATAAACGTTACATTATGTGTATTACTTGTTATTTAAGGAGGTGTGATATTTTTGAATACTAATTTTAAATACTACGTCTAATTTCCATTTTCTAATAGAAAAGTGTAACAAAAGAAATTATTTTGTTTTTCATTCGAAATATAGTCTAAAAAAATATAAAATGAAATGCAATAACTATAAATACTACATATCTTGCTTAAGCTAGCAGAAGTATTGTTTTTAATTTGAACTTTGTGAGATGTGTTTAATAATGTGAAATATTTGCTTACTATTTTTATAACGCTCTGAAGTATAGACTAACATAAAATAAAAATATTACATATATAAGAATTTATTTTGACACATTTTTACTAATTAGAAACATTCTAGTTCTATATCATTCATAGCACCAAAGCTAAAATTTCTCTAGTACGGCGTTTAAATAATCGAATGATATCAACAGCTGGCAACACAGAATTTAGCTAATGTCAATTTCGTCAACCCAGCTTGCGTTTGCTATAAATGTAATACATTTTGTATTTTTTAAATAAAAACTGAAAAGCTCATTATAAATGGCTGATAAGCCGCCTGAAGAAGGTTACATATCCGTAGTTGATGAAGAACCAGTGTTTTTGGAGCTACTAAAGTGGGATGCGTCACAATCGCAAAAGCAACATGAACCAAGGAGTTTGGAAAAAGCAAAAAGTCCCGAGCAAACCGTGCAGAAGGCTAAAGACGACTCGGATCCGTTCGATTTGAGTGATGGTGCGTTTATAGAAACATTTAGACTTTCAAAAGATCTGGCGCGAAATCTCTGTGAGGAATTAAAACCTGTTATGCCCGAAACAACGAAATCCATTGAATTCTCTGTTGAGAGTAAGGTACTGAATTAACTGTTTATTTATTATAATAAGTTTTTTTTTCACAGAATAAGTTTTGTTTTTGATTACTAACAAAAACATTTTATAACATACACAAATAATATATTTTGTGATATATTATATATTTATTAGACTATACATATTATATATTTTCCTATATATATGCATTTTTATAGATTATTTAAGAAATTTCTTTAATAGACAAGAATATTTTTACTTTTGCTGGTAAATATAAAATTTACGCTGCATACAGTAGAATAAATAGAGAGAACCTGCTCTCTGCAGGATAATTCTTCTGCTTTCCTCTCAAATTCCAGATATTGCATGCTGAGTGGTGAAACTTCATACTGCATTTTGTCCTTACAAATTAAGATAATAAAAACAACTAATTCCTAGTTGGAACTAGGAATTAACCTTACAACCATAGCAATTTCTGTTGAACACTGACATAATGTATGTTGATATAGTATATATTAATGTTTAAAGTATAATTAAAATATATTAAACTTATATACTAAATATCTTTTACAGGTCATAGCAGCCCTATCATTCTATGCTACAGGCAAATATCAAAAGTCTATCGCAGGTAGATCTGATCCAAACATAACACAATATTTTGTATCAACTGCTGTGGTACAAGTGACGGAAGCCATGAATCATCCAACTATTGTGAAGAAATACATACATTTCCCACATTTGAGAAATGAAAGAGAAGTTGTTAAGAGTGGGTATGTATATAATATTATTTTAAATCTTATAAAATGACAAGTGTAAAATTATATGTTTGTTTTTTGATATCTCTGTAGAGAGATTCCTACAATTTTTTGCTGCCTGAAAAATATTGTTATAATAGATCATTTGGTCTCAGTTGCTAAATCCTTCCTACTGGCATTAATGTTGGTGTAGGTTGCCAGGGTCTGCCTTCCTGCTTAACCTATTCCACTTTGCATGATCTGTGGCTGTAGTAAATATTTTTTGAAATTTTATAATGTAAGGTATAAGTATACTCAAGAAAAAAAAACATTTTAGAAAATGTGTAAACATTTAAATGTACACTATGTGTATGTGTAAACATTTAAATGTACACTATGTCATAATTCATTTATTAAATTTTACAGGTTTTACATGAAATACGGTATACCAAATGTGGTGGGCTGTGTCGACTGTGTACACATACCTATTGCGAGACCAAGTGGTGATCAGAAGAAACATTTTAATAAATCATATCATTCTAAAAAAGTACAGATTGTAAGTAATATTTTTATATATACACTTTATCACATACATAAAGATCGACGAGAGAAAATTTTTTTTAAGAATGTCTCAACCCACTTCCCGAAGGATTTTGGTAACTCCTGACAATATTTCATGTCTGTGTCTGCATGTATATGTATGTCTGTTTCTCGTAAACTAATGAAACCGTTTTGATTTTGTTTCTTTATTATTTTTCAAAAGTGACTTAATCAAGTGTTCTCAGCCATGATTCAAGAAAATATGTTCAGGTTTTTGAAGATTATCAACTCTTTTCTAATTGTTTACTTATTTTAGATGCTCTTTTTAAATATCTAATAATTGTATATTTTCAGATATGTGACAGTAATATGAACATAATGAGTGTATACGCCCACCCAGGTGGGTCGTTGTCCCATGATACAATATTAAATCAACATGCTGTCAAAATTGATCTGGAAAGTCTTAACAATTCTAGAGATTTGTGCTGGCTTCTTGGTATGTATAGATATTTCTTAATTTTAAAAATTATAAGGCCCTCGCTCCGGTACTGAGGCAAAGCGCGGCCGTCACTCAACACGCATAGCCTCCACAATTCGGCGAAAAGTGGGGAACGAAAGTTTCTTAATGGGAATACAGTGGCTTAACTCTAGGTTCCCTCTGTCTACTCTGTGTGGCAAAGCATGAAGCTAAAACAATATTGAAGGTAGCAAGATTGAATTCTTGTCTCTTCTATTGTCTCATATGTTCCTTTATTAACGATTTAAACAAATATTATAAACATTATGTTTAGTTCTAAATAAATTAGCTTTACGCTGAATCCCGCATTTACAGTGCCCCTGCGCCACGACATTCAATGGACTCCATCCCTCTGAATAAGAATTAAAACTTCATTCATTTTTATAGGTGGTAGTCATTATTCACAAAAACCATATTTAATGGTGCCAATACCGAAAATGACAAAGAAAGCACCGGAGACGCCGGAGAAATACTACACAAACATACACACACAGACACATAATGTTGTTTTAGAAACTATAAAACAATTGAAATCTAGATGGAAGTGCCTTCAAGCGACTTGTAACAAGCAATTTGACCCGCCTACCGTCGCCATGACAGTTGTAGCTTGCTGTATTCTACATAATATGTGTAATTCTAACAGTTTACCTGTAGTTCAAATGACTCAGACTGAGGAAAGGTTGGAAGCAATGAAGCAGAGAGTTGCTAACACTCCCATTTCAAAGAAACAAGTTGAGGATTCCCGTGGAGTTAATTCAAGGAACATTTTGATTGAACGACTCTGGAATGAACGTAGAATCAATCCCGATACAAATACTAAGAAACGTGCAGCTAAAAAGGATAGGGTAATCGAACCTCAAACCCATCAAACGCAAATGATTTCTCAAAGTTTGCATGAAGACCCCAAAAGGCCTAGAATAGTAATGAATAACCCCTACGGTTTGGGGGTCAGTATGGCGCCCACTTGGGGTCATTACCCTCAACATTAGCTTTTAAGGTAATAATTGACAGTATTATTTAAGGATCTGTAAATATATTACGTTTATTGATATTTTGTAAGAATATATTATTATGACATTAAAATTTTATATAATATAGTATTGGTGATTGTTTTTATTTTTGCACATTTCTTGTAACATGTAGGGTAAAAAGAGATTACAATGTTAAAAATTAGTTTCTCCATCCTCCAGTATTCCTCTGTTTTTTAGTAATCCAATCAGAGTGGGAGGAAACTTAAGTGATTAAAAAGTAGGCAGAGGGAACCTAGTGTTAAAATACTCCGTTCCCCATTTTCCGCCGAAGATAAACTTTCGCGTTTCCAGTCACGCTTGTGCCCCTGCACCACCACTGTTGTCATGTAGTTTTATAATATTAGTGTAATATATTTAAATTTGAATTGGAGCTTTTTCAATACGAAATCGTATGATCATGACATCGGTTGTTTTAAAAATATATATTAAAGAAAACTACAATAATATTATATTATTTATTATATAACATATACTTTAGTCCTAAAAGGTTTATATAAAAAAAACCAGTGCTTATACTAATATTATGATAAGGAAGTGTATTTTTTATGTATTATTTTTTGAAAGCGAGCTAAGGGACATATTCCATTGTTCTCCATTTTTCTTAGCTTAATCTGTATGCTGTATCCCATCCAAATTTCAAACGGAAATAAACGCCGCACTTTATCTTGATACCAGAGCAAGGCTCTGAAAATAACTCTTTAGAGAGTGGGAATCGAACCCACAACTGTCGTTTACAATCATTACGCAGTTAATAGTGTTGAAGAAATTACAGTGTACAATAACAGTGTGTAAATATTTTATTATTTGTTTATTAGTTTCTTTTTTTAATAAGTCGGTATTTTGTAATAAGAAACTTTATTTATAATTTAATTAACATATTTTCTTTATGAACGCCTAGATTTATTGAATAAAGTAAATGATTGAATCATTACTGCAGAACAGTTATAAGCATAATATTCGTGTCAATGACATATTTATATTATTTTGATTGTGAATATATATTTATATATTCCTATATTATTATTATATTCGTATATAAAATCTTTATTATTATAATGATATAGATTTACTTTTCTATTTAATTTAATCTTTATTAAAAGCTTGTGCGATTTGATTGGCGAGTAACGACGCTACCGCCATGTTGGGACAGTTAGCTGTCACCGTGACGCCATTTTCTTCTATTTTCACAGATAATAAAACCAGATCTTGTGACGACATCATTCTGCCAGCGAATCTGTTGTAAATGAAATAAATATCTTTTATTTTAATTTTAAATAATAATAAAAGTAAATGATAAACATTTTTACATTTAGCCATTCATAAATTACGCCACACAAGGGGTGGAGTATTGTATCAATAATGTAGTTCTAAATAATGAAGTAAATGTATGATATTTATTTAAGTAATGTGTCATTTCTTGTTCTTCATGTATATACAGCATATAAAGTACAATTATTTATTTATATTACCTGAGAAAGTTTCCACATGTCGTAATGGCGGCTAAATTGGCAGTTTCAAACACACGCTTGGATACAGCTTGTTCATCTTCTAATTTATTTGCATTTTTGCTACACTGTAAAAATAAAAAAGAATAACTTAAGAATATTTTTTTTTATATAGAAAATAACAAATTGCGCCAACAGGCAATGCCTCGAATTCGTACAGAAATCGAAAACGGAGGGCCTTCACATATTTTCTCCATCTATCTTGCTATATGAAGGATACAGCGTGAACCCAAAAAATATTATTTATATATTTAGTAATAATTGTTATGTTACCAGTAATATTTACCTCGGTCATCCCCCTGAGTTTCCTCTGTTCCGTATCAAAACGCGTTTCCGACATAGTAACGGCGCGCATTAGTTCCCCGACCGGGGGAGTCACTGTTACTGGGACTTCACCTAATAAAGAAAATAGTAATTTATTAAAATATTTCAAAATATAAGAACGATATACAGTAAGTAGTGTACACGATACAAAAAAAATCAATAAAATCTTTAAATGTCTAACAATTACATATCAACGGATTACTAACTGCAAAAGTCTAAATTTTACACAAATATATATAGTTATTTTATATTCATATATATTTTAATAGTGTAGTAGGTGTGCATTTGAACTGAAAAAAAAAATGTTTACGTTCTACAATATTAGTATAGAAGAATAAAACAAAATATATAGATCTACATACCAAGTGAACTTATAACTGTAAATTCGATGGGCTGTATGGAATCCGCGAAGTCCACTCCCAGTGTGGTGGTGGCGGTCGCTCCGGGGCCCAGGCGGGGTATGGGCGCGAAGTCGTGTATAGTGCGAGTGCCTGTTAGAGTCTGAAATGTGGACAAAATTAGTGTAAATATTTTAATATCATGTATATTAAAGTATCATTTATTGCTGTATATTGAATAAGAGAAATGTATAGAAATATTTAAAAAAATATATGTGGTATGGTTTCTAATTGTGCTATTTTCATATTATTTATTAGGTGGTTTGATTTTCTTTCTTATAATTTTTATTTTGAATGTGTGTATGTATACGCATAAGGGCGTAGGTGCAAGTGTACACAATAACAAGAGGCCAGATGGATCGTGCTCATTCTGGAATAGTCTATGAAAAAATAAATTTAAAATCCCAAAAAATTTTACTAACAAATATTTGCTAAACACTTGAATATTATTAATGAGTGAGTGAATGAACAAATGAGCGAAAGAATGGTTTTATTGCACTATTTAGTACTACTATTACTTAATGTAATTATTAACTCAAACATTATCAACATTCCTTTGCGATTAATGAACGCTAGTTTTACTGCACACATAGACGTAAGAACATGTGCATTCACTTACTATTAGCAGAAGATCAAATGAATGAATGAACGAGTGACTGAAAAAAATATATTTTTCAATTACTTAGCGAAAATAATATAAGAAAATGTATCCATTCCTACCTTCTTATTAACTCTAACATTATCAACATCCTTCTGCGTGTGATTAGTGAACGCCAGTTCTATGGCACACATAGATCTTGAGAAAAGATGTGGCGCGCGCGTCCAGCGCTGCGTCGCTGAGAGACCCCCTGACCGTACACGTGATATTGCCTCTGAGAGGGTGGGCGGGACTAGGCAGGGACCCACTGGTGTTATAGTGTCCGCTGTGTGATTATCATAGATTTATTATTTAGATTAAATACATTATATATTTGAAAGATAAAGTAATAATATTTATTTAACTCTATAATTAGTGTGATTGTACGCGATTTGTTGTGTTCAATCCCCACTCAAAGGGTTGAAATATTTATTTAAATTTATTTTTTTCATTTCTTTCTGTGGTGTCGAAGGCAAAGCGCGACGTAGAGTTCCGCCACTCACACATGCAATACATCCAGAATTCGGCGCAAAGTGGAGGACGTAGTGTCTTAACAGTAGGGTTCCCTCTGCCTACCACGCTGTGCGCGGGATACAACGTGAAGCTGACTTTTAAGTATTAATATTCATGTTACAGTTACGATTTAACTATCTAATTTAATTTAATTTCAAGGCGGCCAACTATTAAAACCGTAATAGAAATATAATTATTTATAACTTACTTTCTCCTATATTAGGTATAGCTGGAGGTGGAGAGAGAAGCCCTCCGCAAGTTGGTGTCATAGTGGGTAGAGAATTGGCCATTTCATCTAATTCTAGAAGCAGTTCTAAGTTTGATTTTTCGTTTGTATTCTCTTTTTTCTTTTCTTTTTCTTTTGTTTCTTGTTTGGGTTGTTCCTGAAATGTGTATAAAAATTTTAAAAATACTAAAGTGTTTCTTTGTACCTTTTCTCTCTGCTGTTGCATCACGTGGCTTCAAATGAAATAATAAATCTCATTTAAGAAAATGTTTATATTTATAAAATATGATAAAAAATGCTGTTGATATTGTCACTCAACATTCTGCTCTCTTAAAAAAAATAAACAAAGGAAAAATTAAAAATGAACTGATAATAGTATGTTACTTATTCTATTAGTATGTTACTTATTCTATTCTATTACTAGTCATGCATTTATGCGAAATGCAAAACATAAAAAAGAACAAAAAAGTAATGTCAATCTAATTAGCTTCTATCGAAAAAGACCTTCTCCTTTCGAATAAGAAACTTTCTGTTATTATACAAAAGTACCTTTTTCTATCTTCTATAAAAAAAAATAATTTCCTTCTGAATACCTGCAATACCTTTTTGTCTACTATCTTAGTTTCTTTTTCTTCCTCACTGCTTTCTGAACTCGACTGATTCTCTGAGCCGGAGGAAGATTCACTGTCAGTTTCAGAATCCGATGTTCCCGAATTGGAGGACCTAAAAAATAAATATAAAAATCGATCGCAACGTCTTTCAAAGAATGGCAGAAGGCAGAAAATACAGACTTTAGTAAATTCAGGCACAGTACCCACTCGATAGCTTTAAAGTAATGGAAGCATGTACTAATAATAATAAATACGCAAGTATAACTTTCAAAGTCCTCACGCCACTATCACGCAATATCTCAATAATCGGGTGGTGTTAAGGAGACAGATATCATTTCACTATGTTCCCTATAAAACTAAAATGTCACTTATCTCACTTTATTTAATTTTTAAAAAATCTTACTTGTAATTGTTGGTTTGTTTTTGTTTCTCATGTTTCTTTTCATTGTCGTTGACCTCTTCTTCCCTTTAAAAAAATAGAAAATTAGAGCAACTTAGAAATAAGCAGAATTAATGAACTATAAAGTCTAAATGAAATAAGTATAATAAGTTTAGAATTAATATTTTTACAATTATTCTTTTTTTTACAAAAATACCAAATTATTATTATCTTTTTTTTTTGTTGCATTTAGTAGTATGCATATAAAATCTGGTCTTATTGTATCAATACTTTCATTTTTGCGTGGTTATCGAACTAAGAACAATAAGATTTGATTTTTAAACTATTAATCAAAAATAAGAGAAAACTCACTCATCAGAAGATTCTTCAGAACTGCTGGAGCCTGACGATGACGACGAGGACGATCCCGAACCATTACTATCAGGTTCAGAATAGAAGCTCTTATTGTTCTATAAGAAAAACTTTGTTTAGTGCATATTTTATAAAGTTTAAAATGTATTAAATTAAAAAGAAAAGTTAGAATAACCAGTCGTGACGACTGGCCTAGGTAGTAGTTTTATAAGTTTTTATATTAAAAGATAAATATAATCAGCTTCACGCTGTATCCCGCTTATAGCTGGGTAGGCAGAGGGAATATAGTGTTAAGACACTCCAAACCCCATTATACACCGAATTTTTCGAGGCGTCGTGTGTTTAGTGGCGGAACTTTTGTCTTGGTGCCAGGGCGAAGAAATGAAAATATTAATAAATAATAATTAATTCCCTCGAGTGGGGATCGAACTCATAACTGTCGCGTTACATTCACACCCTTATGACCCTGCGCCACAACGGCCTTCTCAGTTTTTTAATTAATGTTAATAAAGTTTCGCTAGTGGTCGGGCCTCCGTCTAACTTTTAATTAATTCCTGCCAGATAACCAAAGTTTCTAGCGGCCACAACTCATCAACCGCACTGTACACACCTTAGTAACCTCGGCAACGGGCGCGGGTGCGGGCGCGGAATCGCGTGCGGCCGCGTCGGCGGTCTCGCGCGGCGCAACCGGTAGCGGACGGTAACCCGCCGCCGCCGTCCCTATGTATTGCGATAACGAACCCACTGTGTATTGGTCGCGATCTGAAATTAAAAAAAAGGAGATTGAGTGAGTGATTTTACAGCAAGAAATAACAAACTTAACTTCAACCCATAGCATATCACTACAAAAAAATTTACATATTGTAGTGTGTCGCAAAAAAAATACATCAGCTTCACGCTGTAACACCCAGAAAGAACCTATTGTTAAGACACTCCATTGAGTAGCGAAACTCAACGCTGGGCTTTTGCTTAGGTGCCAGAGCAAAGAAATAAATATATTAATAAATAATAATTCATTTCCTCGAGTGGGGATCGAACTCACCGTCACGTTACAGTCACACGCTTGTGTCCCTGCGCCACGACGGCTTATACAAAAGTTACACAATTACCTTTAAAATTACTCTGCACACATGGCTTAGGCTTGTCCGGACAGAACACCAGCCTGGCATAACTCTGTAGCAGGCCACTCTCCGTGGGGTCTACGAAGCGGCGTAGCATGCGAGCGCGGTCCCGCACGTCGTAGCTCGCGTCGTAGCGGGCTAGGGAGAGGACGTAGTGGCACATCGGGATAGTGTCCGGTTGGGTCACTGAGAGCTTTATTGCTAGGGAGAGGAGCTGGAGTTTTACTAGTTCGTCCTGTGAAGTCATGGAAGTGTATAAGATTTTTTTGGAATTTAATATGTTATATACGTAATTTAGATCATAGTGAAAGGGCAGGCATAGCGCAGGGACACAAGCGTGTGACTGTAAACGCGCCATGTTGCCGGTTGGATGCCCGTTCAAGAAAACAATAAATTTAATATTATCATTTCTCTCCTAACGAGGTAAAGCACAGTAAAGTGGAGAATGGAGTGTCTTAACACTAGGCTCCCTCTGCCTACCCTGTTACAGCGTGAAGGTAAAAAAAACAGCCTAAAAGTGTTTCAACATGTCAATTTAATAAATATATATATATTCTTTATTGCACATAAAAATACATAAGAAATACAAAATTAAAAGTTTAGTTAGCAAAGGTGGGCCAAACATTCGGTAGGCCAGAAATTTAATCCTGTATAAAATAATGAATGGAGACCAAAAAATGACTTACCAATCTTTGTATTTACAATATTTTTTCATATAACATGACCCTATATCAAATTACCTAACTATACTTAACTTAGTCTATGACAGGACAACTTCATTATAAATAAATTAAGAAAAGACTCATTCTTATCAAAAATTTTACAAATACGAAAAGGACTCAATAAATTAACTCTTTAATTTTTATTCTCACCTGATCAGCAAAATTAGACGCCATATGGGCCAAAATGGCGGCGGCTCGAGGGTGTTTAGCCCCGTGTTCCGCCACTAACCAGACTGCAGCCGCTCGGGCATTACCTGCTAGTCTGTTAAAAAAGAAATGCATATAAAAATATATAGGCCAGCCGTACCGCAGGCACGAAAACGGTTCGCTCTGCCGACCCTGCTATTTGCGAAATACATCGTAAAACAAAAAAAGTACGATACTGAACTCTACATGAAAAAATAACATAATACATGTATGTATATCAAACAGGCTATAGAATTACCTATCAGAACGTAACAATTTAGCAGCTCTAGACACGGCAGCTCGAGCTGAAGAAGCGCCCCCACCGACCACTCGCTTCACCACAACCACCGCTTCGCATACCACCCATTCTGAAATCATTAAAAAAAGAAAAAAAAATTTTTTTTGATTGATTGATGGCAGCTACAAATACCTCATCATCTGCCACCATCAGATAAGGAAAAAAAATGCAAAAAAAATTTTTTTTGATAATTAATAATAAAGCAATAATCACCCCATATTTGCTAGTGTTTAAAAATAATAAGATTTAAAAAAATATTTCAATTAATTCCGTTAACTGTGTAACTTCAACAACAGTTAAAAAAACTCTTAATAATCAAAATAAATCCAAGTTTCTCACCATCTTTACTAGACAGCAAATGTAATAGTCCATTTAGACATGTTTCAGTCTCACTCTGTATGGCCACAGCAAGTCTTCCTATAGCTTGTATGGTCGCAGCCACAAATGCCTTATCGCTCGAAGTGACGTAGGTTTGATATTCGCGTAAAACAACAGGGGCACTCGCTTCTGTTGCTAAATTAGTAAGGATCTCTAATTTTAGTAGTTTTATGTGAGTAGGATCAGAGTTCCGTACGAAAAACGACTTGAGAAATGGCTCGAAGAGTGACTGAAATGAATGAAAATATAAAAATTCTATATATTATCAAAGCTTTACATAAACAATCTTTAGGGCTTTGCCACATAGGTAATTATAAAACTATTAACTATTTTTAAAAGGTGAGATAATGTGAGGTACTTAACGAATCTAAAAAACCTCCAATATATAAATGATCAAAATAGTTTTAGCATACCCGTCTAGTGACTGTAAGTGAAGCTATAGAGTTTAGCACTACACTCTGCACTTCGATAGGGGCGCGGAGCAAACGCACCATGGCCTTGGCTACCGGAGGAAGTTCTTGAACTGGAAAATAAATATATAATTTTAACACAGTATGTCAAAATAAAATTGAAATATTTTCTTAATGGCTTCTTTTATTTCCGAGACAGAGAAAATATAGTGTTAAGACACTCGTCATCGCATGTTAATAAATAATAATATTATATTATTTTCTTCTCACATTATAACACAATAGCATACTGGGTATATATCTGTTTTTCAGATTATTATCTTTTTATACCAAAAAAGATAATGTCAGTTGTAATGGACAAGCTATTGTATTGTTCTATTTTATTGAGCATAAAGTAAAGGATGACGAATGTTGTCGAGATATGAGAGACTCTTCATAGTAGTCAGTTTAGATGACCAAATCCGCAATGAAGAGCTATACAAAATGGCAGATACTAACAAAAATGCTACAGTGAAAATAAAGACGTGGTTTGGGCACATTGAGCGAATGAATGATGAAAATGTGAAAAAAATAGCATATATCATTTTTTTTATATAAAATAGTCACTTACTAGGTGCACAATGATAGAACAACTGAGCGACGGCCATCACAACACCTGCGTTCCTACTTTGCAACAAAGGTTTAGAGGCGCGCAGTAGGAGACGTAGATCTGGCTCCACCGTTGGAGAGCTGGGAGAGTGTTTTGTGTCACTACCGTCACTGTCAGTGTCGTAGAACGGTTTCTCACTATCACTTGAGTAGCCCTGGTGGATTAAAAAACTATGTATATGAATAAAGTCAGCTTCACGCTGTATCCCGCACACAGCAGGTTAAGCAGAGGGAACCTAGTGTTAAGACACTCTGTTCCTCACTTTCCGACGAATTTTAGAGGCATTACGTGTTGAGTGGCAGAATTCAACGCGCCGCGCTTTGCCTCGACAGTAAACGATGAGTAGACGATGATAATATAAATTTAAATAAATATTTCATTTCTTCGATTGGGAATCGAACCCACAACCAACCGGATTTAATTCAAATTGGATAAATGATATAATTATTTAATACAATATTTTTATTTCAACCTATTAATATTTATTTAATAATTCTTACATTTAATAATTTCAATTATAGTTATCTTACTTTAAATATTCAAGCACACCCTGCAAAACAATAAACAAAAAATACGCTATAATTTAATATTTAAAGATAGTATAAAAAAAATATACTCACATCACCAACATTAGGGTCGGGGAAGCATGTCTTAGCATACACAGTTAGAACATTTAACAATGTCAACTGCCCCCATTCGTCGACATCAGCAAGAAGAGCACATAGTTTCCTAAAAATAAACAAATAATTAGACGTAAAATATGAATTTCCATATTTTTGACATCATATTCCGTATTATTATTAAAACAAGGCAAAATTTCAAGTTTTTAACTAAACTATAAAAAATATATGAGACTGTCAAGTGAAACAATTTCTTATATTAACATCATTTCTAAAAATATATTCACAACTCAATACCATAAAATCAATAATAATTGTATGTTTGGAATAATAATGTAAAAAAGTAATAATAACTATTAAANCACCAACATTAGGGTCGGGGAAGCATGTCTTAGCATACACAGTTAGAACATTTAACAATGTCAACTGCCCCCATTCGTCGACATCAGCAAGAAGAGCACATAGTTTCCTAAAAATAAACAAATAATTAGACGTAAAATATGAATTTCCATATTTTTGACATCATATTCCGTATTATTATTAAAACAAGGCAAAATTTCAAATTTTTAACTAAACTATAAAAAATATATGAGACTGTCAAGTGAAACAATTTTTTATATTAACATCACTTCTAAAAATATATTCACAACTCAATACCAAAAAATCAATAATAATTGTAAGTTTGGAATAAGAATGTAAAAAAGTAATAATAACTATTAAAATTAATATTAAATATTGTTCATATTTTAACTTGGCATACTTTATTTGATTTGAACGCACAGCTTAATCAGTACATACCTATAGCTTCTATGTATCAAACTCATTCTGTCTCCACAAACTTCATTAAAGGCCATCGCGGCAGATCCTACAACTAGCGGAGCTTTGTCAGATAGAAGTTTATCTATAATTGCCACTAATTCTTCCTTTTGATCTGGATCAAGACTGAAAACAATTTTAATCCATTTTAATATTAAATATTTCATTCTTCTAAGTGGGAATCAAATCCATAACCATTTTGTTTACAGTTGCATGCTTGCACCACACCCTCTCCAATTTTTTTACTCTAATATAAGACAAAGAATTTACATTTCTAATTAAAAAATAAAAATCCTAATATTTGACTAATCTCATTATTTGCAGAAAAAAGTATATTTAATTGAATCTTACCTATACAACTTAGGTATGGCGTGAGCCGCAGTTTTCCTCACATAGGGGCTCATGTCACTTGCTGAATCTCTAATAGCCAGCATTACTATAGGCACTATCATTGGTACTCTGATGGAGGATAAAACTCTGAGAGCACTGGCTCTTATAAGTTGATTTGGATCCTAAAAACATCAATTTTAATTTAAAAAATAGATAACAAGATGGTGGGTGGTGTTGAGTTTCATTACTCAACACAGAATATATCAAATTCAGGAGGAAAGTCGAGAAGAACCAAGTGTCAAGATACTCCAACTATAATTATTTATAATTTTAGTTAATGCAATATAAGCAATAACCTTAAAATAGTTTTTAACATTTTTAAAAATACTTATTTAGAAAACTTTAGGCATCAAATCCCACTCACTATGTTAAAGTTTTTATGTTCTCTACATTAAAGGAAAAAAAGATCCTGTAATATACAATTATATCCAATAACTAATTCTAAGCTTAGTATAATCTTTTTATGAAAAGATATCTCTCATAGGGTTGAATATTATTTGTATGGAAGATAGAAATATTATACATATTGTGATTTTACTTTGAAAATTTCTATCTTACCAGAATAAAGCTTTAGCTTTATAAACATTGTAAGTTATACACAAGATGATTTTTTTATTAAAATATAGATTCAAACCTTTAAAGCTCTTTGGAATGTACTGATTGACAAGAGGGCTAGGTCTTGTTGTTCCTCAGCATAGCGAACAAGATAAACATACACTAGTTTCTTTACTTCAATATTTTTTGATACTACATTCTTCACCACAGCTGGAAACCTAAATATCGTAAAAAAATAATATTTGTAAATATATAAAAAAATATTATTTAGAAAAAATGTTACTGTTAGTATATAATTGATATTGTTGTGGTGCAGTGAAACAGAGTATCACTGTGAATACAGTTGTAGGTATGGGTTACAACACCACTCAAAGGAATTAATTATTTGCACTTCCCTTCTCAGTCAAAGTTCTTTCTATGTACTCTTCTATATGCAGAACAAAGCACGAAATTAATATATATATATATATATATATATATATATATATATATATTCTTACTATTACATTTTTGAATTTTATTTTAAAACAGAATTATTTGTACGTTATATATTATACTTACAAGTCAGATGCATCTCTTCCTTTGGCAATCATCCCAATTATTCTTTTCATTGCCTCTAATTTAAGAGAATCTTTAGAACCATCTAACATTAATTTTAGGTCCTCATTCCTTAAAAAATAATAATAAAACAAGATTAATAAGAGCATTTAGATATTATCAATAATAAAGATAAATAAATTTTGCGTAGCTTATAGGCTTATGTTTATGTATTTTGTTGCAACATTTATCTTCGATTATAATAGTACATTGTACATTATTAATTAGATTAATGCACTTACTTTTTGTAATCGGGTTGGAAGAAAGCTCCTGAGGCTGGGTCACAAGCTGGATATTCGACCTCCCCTTGCACCACTTTATCATTGTTATAGGATGATGTGCTCGTCATTTTTTTATATTTGTAGTACACGAAATATTCTATTTTATTTCAAACTGTGAAAACAGAAATCACTTTCATTAGCGTTCCGCTGTCCGCATACATTTCACTTCACTGACATTTGACAGTTTATTGTTGACGTTTCAATTTTCATATTTTTCTTTGATGATCAGAAATAATAACATTATTTTTATGTTGGGTTTAAAATATATTTACACGTAAGACAAAATCTTGTGAGGCAGCTTTGAAAAGATTCAAAATGTGTGTTTTTTATTTTATGTAACATAAACTTTATGATTTTATGAATTATTAAGCTAAGCGGTTTTATCTCTTGCCACGATTTTCAAAACCAAAGTATCGTTATGCCAGACAACCAAAGGTAAATTTAAGGTAAACCAAAGCTTATTATATTTATAGAGGGTTTATCAAAATAATAATGCGCTAGATCTAAGTTAGATTTCCAAACATGACATGTTGATTGAAACATTTATTACTTAAATGAAAAATATTTTATTATTTTCATAATCCTTGCAAAACTCATAAACTTATTAGTCAAAACTATATAGTTACCTAACAGGTCTTAATGATATCTATGAAAAGACTGAAAAAATGAGGTTATAATTATTCTCCTAATAAAAAATCTCAATTTCGACTTACCACTAAGTTCCCTAGTTAGTAAGTAAAAACGTTCAGCTGCGTTGACATGACGTTAAACGACTTTTTTTTCCAGAAACCGCAGCAAATGTGTTGTGTGCATATTTATAAACATAATTTCACGGACGTGGGTAAACAGACTGATTTTTGTTTCTGTGTTTTTTTGTTAATATGCGACAGAAGTTTTGAATTTCGAACCACATTTTCAATTATTTTAGACACCGTTCTTTATCATCTATGTTTGACTGATTGAGCACAAAAACATTTTTTCTTTGTTACACTAATAAAATATTAATAATAGATCAAATAATGTTAATTCACCTTAGGCTTCTAAAGATCTAAGAGATCTAATCTATTCTTAGAATCCGATAAGCCGATTTACATAATGAATATCTATTTATTACCATCTAAATTTAATTTAGTTCTTTAGTTTTTTCTGTATAGGCATGTAATCAATCATTGACTTAAAAAGGATTATAAAGCAAGTAGTCTTGTCAAGAGCTTTTTAGATGACATGTTCGGCCGGCAGTGACATGGACGTCTAACTGTAAACACAGTGGTTATAGGTTCATTCCCTCGTTAGAATGTTTATATATAGATTAATTTCATTTTCTCGCTCCAGTGGACAAAGCGTGGTGGTGTGTTTTCCTTCTATTTTGCACGCCGACTTCATCAAGGCCAAGCAAGAAATCAATATTTACACTCGAAAAAGTGAATTATTTATTTAAATTTATATTTCCATTTCTTCGATCTGGTGTCGAGGCAATGGGCGGCGTGGAGTTCCGCCACTCAACACGCAATGCCTCAAAATATCTATTCTAAATAATAATAATCGTTATAGGAACGAATGTAGCAAATGCTAATAACAAGGGCCTAAAGACAAATATTACAAGAGTACTTTAAAATTATTATTAAAAAAGTTTAGAGCGCAGATTTCAAAATGCTCTTTTAAAGTTTCTAACTTTTCAGATCTTATAAAGAAATGTAATAAAATCTCCACTCGTGTGTTCTATTAGCATACTGCCAAGTGTACAAATAAAAAGCAATTCAAATATGTAGTGGACGTATACTATTGTATAGATTCTTCTTAGGACTCCCGGTTTCCTTTCTTTCTCACGTTTGGAATATTTTTGTCCCGTAGATATCTATACTTATACTATCTCTATTTTTATGACCAAAACGTGGCTTCTGCCACTTTAACTTATAGTTATATTCTATAAAATGGAACAAAATTATACATCAAAATAACACATAGGTCATGTATAAGCTATATAATTGCAAAGTTTCATCTAAATCCGTTTAGTAGTTTTTAAGTGAAAGGAACAAACATTCATCCTCACTAACTTACCATAACTTCCTTTGTGTAGGCTTTACGATGTAAATTGCAAATGTAATGGTTGTTGATTCGATTCCTCCTTGCAGAATAAGTAGGTACTGGCTACAATGGGTTTGTAAACTTCTATTTTCGTAGTCTATGAGAGTGATAAGCAATGACCTTCCCTTGTAATATACACATATATAATTTCCTTATTAACGTGTTCTAAGATGATTCGTTTCCAAGTAATTAAAACTTGTAAACTNAAATATTCTATTTTATTTCAAACTGTGAAAACAGAAATCACTTTCATTAGCGTTCCGCTGTCCGCATACATTTCACTTCACTGACATTTGACAGTTTATTGTTGACGTTTCAATTTTCATATTTTTCTTTGATGATCAGAAATAATAACATTCTTTTTATGTTGGGTTTAAAATATATTTACACGTAAGACAAAATCTTGTGAGGCAGTAGCTTTGAAAAGATTTAAAATGTGTGTTTTTTATTTTATGTAACATAAACTTTATGATTTTTTAAAATGTTTTTATGAATTGTTAAGCTAAGCGGTTTTATTTCTTGTCACGATTTTCAAAACCAAAGTATCGTTATGCAGGACAACCAAAGGTAAATTTAAGTTATAAAGGGTTTTTTTAAAATACTAACGCGCTAGATCTAAGTTAGATTTCCAAACATGGCATGTTGATTGAAACATTTTTTACTTAAATGAAAAATATTTTATTATTATAACCGTTGCAAAACTTATAAATTTATTAGTTAGTTACCAAATAGTACTTAATGATATCTATGAAAAGACTGAAAAAATGAGGTTATAATTATTTTCCTAATAAAAAAGCTCAATTTCGACTTACCACTAAGTTCCCTACTCAGTAAGTAAAAACGTTAAGCTGCGTTGATATGACGTTAAACGACTTTTTTTTCCAGAAACCGCAGCAAATGTGTTGTGGTTTTAATCCGGAAAATTCTTCTACATGCATATTTATAAATAATTTCACGGACGTGAGTAAATAGACTGATTTTTGTTCCTGCGTTTTTTTTATTAATACGCGACAGACATTTTATCAAGTTTTGTTTTTTTGAGCCATATTTTCAATTATTTTAGACACCGTTCTTTATCATCTTTATTTGACTCATCGACCACAAAAACACTTTTTCTTTGTCACACTAATAAAATATTAATAATAGATGAAATAATGTTAATTCACCTCAGGCTTGTAAAGACCTAAGAGATCTAATCTATTCTTAGAATCCGATAAGCCGATTTACATAATGAACATCTATTTATTATATCTAATCTATTTATTACCATCTAAATTTAATTTAGTTCTTTTGTTTTTTCTATATAGGCATGTAATCAATCATTGACTTAAAAAGGATTATAAAGCAATTAGTCTTGTCAAGAGCTTTTTAGATCACATGTTCGGCCGGCAGTGACATGGACGTCTAACTGTAAACACGGTGGTTATAGGTTCATTCGTCCCTCGTTAGAATGTTTATATATAGATAAATTTCATTTTCTCGCTCCGGTGGACAAAGCGTGGTGTTAAGTGCCTCCACAATCCGCTAATTGTGTGGAAAGTTGATAACGGATTGTTTTAAACCTAGGCTCCACCTGTCTATCCCGCTATGTAGGAAATGCGGGGGTAAAAAGCTGAGTATTCCTTCTGTTTTATACGCCGACTTCATCAAGGCCAAGCAAGAAATCAATATTTACACTCGAAAAAATGATGTATTTAAATTTATATTTCCATTTCTTCGCTCTGGTGTCGAGGCAATGGGCGGCGTGGAGTTCCGCCACTCAACACGCAATGTCTCAAAATGTCTATTCTAAAAAATAATAATCGTTATAGGAACGAATGTAGCAAATGCTAATAACAAGGGCCTAAAGACAAATATTACAAGAGTACTTTAAAATTATTATTAAAAAAGTTTAGAGCGCAGATTTCAAAATGCTCTTTTAAAGTTTCTAACTTTTCAGATCTTATAAAGAAATGTAATAAAATCTCCACTCGTGTGTTCTATTAGCATACTGCCAAGTGTACAAATAAAAAGCAATTCAAATATGTAGTGGACGTATACTATTGTATAGATTCTTCTTAGGACTCCCGGTTTCCTTTCTTTCTCACGTTTGGAATATTTTTGTCCCGTAGATATCTATACTTATACTATCTCTATTTTTATGACCAAAACGTGGCTTCTGCCACTTTAACTTATAGTTATATTCTATAAAATGGAACAAAATTATACATCAAAATAACACATAGGTCATGTATAAGCTATATAATTGCAAAGTTTCATCTAAATCCGTTTAGTAGTTTTTAAGTGAAAGGAACAAACATTCATCCTCACTAACTTACCATAACTTCCTTTGTGTAGGCTTTACGATGTAAATTGCAAATGTAATGGTTGTTGATTCGATTCCTCCTTGCAGAATAAGTAGGTACTGGCTACAATGGGTTTGTAAACTTCTATTTTCGTAGTCTATGAGAGTGATAAGCAATGACCTTCCCTTGTAATATACACATATATAATTTCCTTATTAACGTGTTCTAAGATGATTCGTTTCCAAGTAATTAAAACTTGTAAACTGGTTGAGGCCCGAGGGAAGATTTCCAATGTTTACACCATGGCTTTTACTTTCCTTATGAAAATACGTGAATCATGGGAAAGGAAAATACATTAAATAATCAGTTTTGTTTGTTAAAAAGTTAGGATTGTTTGTTTTGAGATGTTTAATTTTATTTTTTATACTAATGTTGTGGTATAGGAAATATGTCGAAATAAAAAACAAACAAGTATCACTTATTATGTGGACAATTAACGAAAATAGTTAATCTACTCGAATCATCTATTTGAGGCCAGCAGGCGCTCGCTTGCTCTGGTGTCGAAGCAAAGCGCGGCGTTAATAACAATCCACCTTTCAACACGCTTCACCCCCAAAATATTATTAGAAAAATGTTATTAAAAAGCAACAAATATTTTAATCGTCAAGTAACTGTTTATGGATACTATTCACATATAATAATTAATTTAAGTTTTTGACTTTTTTTTTCAATTTCATATAGAGTGAGTGAGTTCAAAGTGTCAGCCAGCAATGAAAAAACTCACTTTCTAGAAGCAACCACCGTTCTATCTAAGAGAAATTAAAAGTATAGACAGAATGATTCTATTGTTAAATCACATCGTTTCCCAGATTTCGTCCAATTGTGTAGGAGTGGCGGAGATAAATTTTTGTTTACTCTCGCTGTATCCCGCACACTGCAGGGGAACTTGGAAACCTAGTGTTAAGAAACTAAACTTATAACCACTTTCCGCCGAATTCTGTAGGCATTGTGTGTTGATACATAAGACTCAGATTTAGACTCAGAAAATAAATATCAGTTAATAAATTCAGTTATATATTCGTGAGAATAAAGTTACGATTTCTTAGTAACACTTAAGTAACTCTACGAGTACAGCCGGCGAGCCGCTTAGATTGATTGTGATCAATGACCTTCCAGATCGTGAATTTATCTTTTGTAACTTTGTTAAAACTAGCATAATTTCTTTCAAAATACACACAATACTACGCACATTAAAAAAGTATGTGGCTTTTTTAATTTGTTAAAAAATCAGCTTTGTGCTTTTCCTGTATAGCAAGGAAGGCAGACGGACACAAGTGTAAAGACAATATCGCTTAACGTGAGAGAGTCGGGACTAACGTTACTAAAACAGGGCAATAAAAATAAATGGTTTCCTAAACCTAGTGGCAAGCCACTTCCTCCCTGTTTAGTCACTTCCTTTTCCCATTTTCCGCCAAATTCTTGATTCATTGCTCTTCTCCTTACGTTTGCAAGATAAATTAAGACATTAAATACCTATTTTATTCCACNTAAATTACATTGTCATTCAGAGAATTTACTTATTCTCTGCATGTGGTAGTGTTTCAAAATATGCATGATGCACCGGAGGTATATAGGATAGTAGTGCTTCATGTATTTATATTTTTTGTACGTAATAGGTCTGGCATTTTGGAATTTTTCACGTAATATCACACGTAAACCTATAAATATTATAAGTCTGAAAGTATGTAAGTTTTTTTTTGGGTAAAGATATCGCCAAAAGTACGTAATAGATTGGTTTCAAATTTAATAGAGCTAGAGTATGAATTGGAATAGTACATAGGCTACATTGTATTTAAAAATTCAACTCCTAAATAATATAAAATTAGAAAAATCTTAATAAGATTGCGGATTTTTCTGCAAAAACATGGCACTACTGTTGTTTTTGTTGTTTTTTTAATTCGTCAAAATACGGGCAAAGATACGGAGTCATATAGCCTTGTCGTATTTATTTTCTTCTCACAGGTTATGTGCTGTACATTTTCTAATACATTTGTCTATTTTTTTAATATCTATCTTTTAACTTACGTGTAGTGGAAACACGGAGGGGAAACAATGCAAATCGTCCGCGGGTGAAACCGCGGGACACAGCTAATATAAAATAAATGAAAAATAAAAAAAAACACTGCTCGGCATCCATCTGCTATGCCACCTACCTCTGTCAATTGGACTTACACCACTTTCATAATCGATGATTATGAAATTTCATTTACCGACCGATTTTAAGTTGTACAAAACATCGGATTTTTTTGGAGAAATTAAACACGGACTAGTTATATATAAAAAAATTACATTAAATTAAGCATGAATAACGTGATAGCTCATTTTTCTTAAAAAATGGACTTACACCACTTTCAAAATAAACAGTCCAAATTAAGCATGAATAACGTGATAGCTCATTTTTCTTAAAAAATGGACTTACACCACTTTCAAAATAAACAGTCCATATATGGATACTATTCACATATAATAATCAATTTAAGTATTTGACTTTTTTTTTCAATTTCATATAGAGTGAGTGATATGAGTGAGTTCAAAGTGTCAGCCAGCAATGTGGTCAATTTTTAAACATATTCTTTAACTCACTTTCTAGAAGCAACCACCGTTCTATCTAAGAGAAATTAAAAGTATAGACGAGAGAGTGTTAAGAAACTAAACTAAAAACCACTTTCCGCCGAATTCTGTAGGCATTGTGTGTTGATACATAAGACTCAGATTTAGACTCAGAAAATAAATATCACTTAATAAATTCAGTTATATATTCGTGAGAATAAAGTTACGATTTCTTAGTAACACTTAAGTAACTCTACGAGGACAGCCGGCGAGCCGCTTAGATTGATTGTGATCAATGATCTTCCAGATCGTGAATTTATCTTTTGTAACTTTGTTAAAACTAGTATTATTTCTTTAAAAATACTTCACTACGCACATTAAAAAAGTATGTGGCTTTTTTATTTTGTTAAAAAAACAACTTTGTGCTTTTCCTGTATAGCAAGGAAGGCAGAGGGACACAAGTGTTAAGACAATATCGCTTAACGTGAGAGAGTCAGGACTAACGTTACTAAAACAGGGCAATAAAAATAAATGGTTTCCTAAACCTAGTGGCAAACCACTTCCTCCCTGTTTAGTCACTTCCTTTTCCCATTTTTCGCCAAATTCTTGATTCATTGCTCTTCTCCTTACGTTTGCAAGATAAATTAAGACATTAAATACCTATTTTATTCCACACGTAATAATCGAACCCACACCCTTGCGTCATACTGATATGTGTTTGTATATCAATTTAATAAAACTACTTTGTTATAACCTCCTTTACGGTAAATAGATAGAGTAAGGTATGGCAAGTATTATAAAGTAAATTGGCTTGAGGTTGCTAACTTTAATAATCTTCCTCTGAAGCCTTGATAAGCAGTGAACTAGGATAACTTGTTTCATTCTAGTAGACTCATCAAAACAGAAGCGATTGAGAGGTTTTTAATCAATAGTTAATTACTACGTGCTCTTATCTATTATAATATACCTAAACCTATATAATAAAAGATAGAAAAGTCAATTTTGTACATAAAGAATGAAAAAAAATAGATTTCTGATAGCGACTGACTTTTCTGATAGCGACCGACTGGAGTAAACTGACACTTAGATAAATATTGTAAAACCTTATATTAGATAAATATATATATATACGTACATACAGACGGTCTCTAGTAACAATAAATAGGCCAAGAATAACTAATATCGAATTTTTCGAAGTTATTCTGTTATCAGATATCTTTGTTCGAGTTGTCTTGAGACTTTCGTTTTAATATAAAATATGAATGTGAGTGAAAATTGATCTTATGAAACTCTATAAGGCATTATTAATATACTCTTTGTTTATTGCGTTCACTTATTTAATTTTTCTTATGAAGTAAATAATAACTGCTTGGAAGTTTAATAGTAAATAATAAATAGTGGGATAGAAGGAAACACAATGTTTATTTATATTAAAATACTAGCGGACGCGCGCAGCTTCGCCTGCTTATTTGCACCCTTAGGGGTGAATTCTAATAAACCAAGAAACACGTGTTCAGTGAAATATTTTTAAGAGTCTCAATTTCAAATTTTATAAAAATCAGTAGCGATTTAAAGATTTTTCCATACAAACTTTCAACCCCTTATTTACA
>JAKRZM010000451.1:0-13838 GCA_036379175.1 Heliconius cydno galanthus | reverse complement strand
GAGAAATGCACCAACCGCATTAGATCGTATTCAAATTGAGTTTCCATTATAAGCGGGAGAGGGAGAGCGATCGAAAAGTTATAAACGACTTAACCTTGTTAACGAGTTGTTGAACGGGATTCAATCGACTGGAACTTTAATACTTTCAATTCTAGTATTATTATTGAAATAAAATTTTATTTATTTACGATATACTCGTATATAATTTTAATTTTTAGGGGAGTCTATATTGAAAATAACGAGTATTACATTGTATAAAACAAAGTGACCGCGGACAGCGTTCCGCGGTCTGTAGCTATGTACTCGTATGCTTAGATCTTTAAAATTAAGCAATGGATTTTAATGCGGTTTTTTTAATAAATACTGAAGAGAGAAATACTGTCATTTTTGAAGTTTTTAATGTGATGTCGTAAATAATTACATTTAACGTAAATCGTAACTGCTTTGCATTATACATTATATAGGTATATATAATGTAATTATATTCAGTAGTTTAAGCGGGCGAAGCCGCGAGCGGGTCGCTAATTACATGTAAAGATATTGCTTTCAAAATTCTTCTTTAGCTTCATGCAGTACTCTACACATAGCAGGATAGGCAAAGGCAATGTAGGAATCCAAAAATTTATTTATTTCATTAACTTGAGTGGGAATCGAACCCACAGCCAGTTGCCTTTACAGTCACACATATTACATAATTTAATTTCAAGTAATTCACAATCAAATTACTTATTTGTAAGCCTCAAACGTACTAACAAATTGGCACTAAGCATTTCATGAATTTAAATTACATGATAAGGGAATCTATTAATTATTTAAATATTTAATCATAATATATGTACATGCCTATGACAAAATGTAAATGTAAGTATCATTTTAATCTTCTTGTTAATTTCACTAAATGTGTTTTTCGAAATATATGCTAATATAATATTTTAGATATAATAAAATGTCCTATGAATGTATAACCCAACACGCAATTGAGCAAATTCCGCCTCAAGAAATTAGTGAAAAGTGGGGAACGGAAGTGTGAATATCGAATGGATTGTCTAAATGTAGTTTATGTTTCCAGGTTTTTTATTTACTCTGTTATGACCGGGATAAATAATAATTATTAATAATAAGTATTTAGGCACGAGTGGCACAACTGCGCAGTATCTGACTGTAAGCATGACGGTTACGTGTTCCATCTCCCCTCGAGTATTGATTAAGTTATGAATGCTATACTACTACTGTAATACGTATGAAGAAAGAATGAAATAAATAATTTACATTCTAATTATATACTTATTAGTAAATATTACTCAAAGACATGCAATAAATAATCTATCTCTTCATAAATTCGCTTTAAATTAACTTCAAGCTTCTCTCATTTACTTCTATGCTTTTAGCGAGACCGTTTTCATTTTGAAAACAGAGATAAAGACTTTAAATGAAAACGGAAATATGAATGAAAGGAGCAAAAGCTATTTTTGGTATTTGAAAAAACATTCCGTATATAACATATTTTAAGCGGCGTTTTAATAATGACCTATAATGAATTCGCTATATCCCTGACACGGTAGGTAGAAGTAACCCATTGTCGAGACACTCCCTTCCACCTCTCCTTCCACGTTTTGTTTTTGCAGACAGAGAAATCAAAATGATTTTTTTTGTGAATAAAACTATTATGTTAACTGTGAGAACCCAACAGCAGACCTTCTGTTAGATATCTTAAAACTGAGCTACGATGGCGTTGCTCCCACATATTATTACTAGTAGAGTGGGTATAATAAGTCGCCTTGGGAATGAGTTGTAAATAATTTTTTTTTAATTTATTACTAATATGAAGAGAAAATAAAACAAAAAAATGCTTTAATATATAAAAAAAGATATAATTACATAATATTTATTTACATTATAAAAATCTTTGTTTACACCTATCTAGTAACATTTGTAAATGAGCTATAGCCCGCTGACAATAATATAACATGGCATCATTGAGCTGGTCTGATGATGGAGCCATGACCTGATGAGTGGAACGCGTCAGAGGTTACTAGTAAACCATTCAAATTTTTTACATTCAGAAGTACATTGGTGTAGCAAAGCGTGTTTTTTTGTTTTAATGATACCTTATAAGGAAAAACAGGACTCCTAATACGATCACATTGTTGTCCGTCCGTATGTCTGTATGTCTATTCGAGTCGATCGAGTTGGAATTTAAACCATATACTCAGATCTATGGCCCCATGATTTCCTAAAAAAATGTNCAAATTCCCGTCTTAGCGAGCACCTACGTCCTATAAGTAACTCCTATGCAAAATTTCAGATTCCTAGCACTTGTAGTTTCTGAGATTTCGTGATGAGTGAGTGACCTTTCGATTTTATATATATAGATTAGTAAATATTACTCAAAATCATGCAATAAACAATCTATCTCCACATAAATCCGCTTTAAATTAACTTCAAACGGTATGCTTTTAGCGAGACCGTTTTCATTTTGAAAACAGAGATAAAGATTTTAAATGAAAACGGAAATATGAATGAACAGGGCAAAAAGCTATTTTTGAAATTTGCAAAAATATTCGGTATATAACATATTTTAAGCGGCGTTTTAATAATGACCTATAATGAATTCGCTATATCCCTTATACGGTAGGTAGAAGTAACCCATTGTCGAGACACTCCCTTCCACCCCTTCTCCCACGTTTTGTTTCCCCAGACAGAGAAATGAAAATGATTTATTTGCGAGTGTGAATAAAACAACTATTATGTTAATTGTGAGAACCCAACAGGTTCTGTTAGATAACTTCTGTTAGATATCTTAAAACTGGCCAAGATGGCGTTGCTTCCACATGTTATTACTAGTAGAGTGGGTATAATAGGTCGCCTCGGGAATGAGATGTAAATAAAAAAATGTTAATTTATTACTAATATGAAGAGAAAATAAAACAAAAAGAATAATTTAATATATAAAAGGTATAATTACATAATATTTATTTACATTATAAAAATCTTTGTTTACACCTATCTAGTAACATTTGTAAATGAGCTATAGCCCGCTGACAATTAAATAATATGGCATCATTGAGCTGGTCTGATGACGAAGCCAGGACCTGAATAGTGGAACGCGTCAGGGGTTACTAATAAACCATTCAATTTTTTTTTCGTATAACTTAGCTATAACTCCGAGTACATTCAGAAGTACATTGGTGTAGAAAAGCATGTTTTTTTGTTTTGATGATACCTCATAAGGAAAAACAGGATTCCTAATAAGATCACATTGTTGTCCGTCCGTATGTCTGTATGTCTATTCGAGTCGATCGAGTTGGAATTCAAACCATATACTTAGATCTATGGCCCCATGATTTCCTAAAAAAATGTATTTCTACATTTACTTTAAAAAAGATATGACCTATATCGCGAATAACCTATATTTCGACACTATAAAGGAAATCAAAATTTATAGGGTGTAGGGTTGATCTAGAATTATGAGATTTGGCAGCTAGCATCTACAGGTAGTACTACTTCTGGTTATTACAAAGGAAAAAAAGAAAAAATCGAGAATTGTGTACATACTGTACTTTTTATAGCCTTATTGTTATATATTGGACTTTTCTTTACACAGTTACCACTACCAATCTTACTCACGGCCACAATAATGATATAACTTCACACATTGCTTTTAAAAACAGGAGTCTTGACACACCACCACCATGCCAAGATAATATAACAAAAAAAAAATACAGTCGAATTGATAACCTCCTTTTCTTACAGAAGTCGGTTAAAAAAAAATTTTAAAGGACACGCGAAAACAATTACGAGCAGTTGTTTTTATACCTAGCACCGTTCCACCAGGTTCTAAAATCCCGCCACACCGTCACTTCCTTCATTTTCGTTTCATCATTCATCATTTCACACAACTTGCAAATGTCTTCTGTCGACGAGGTCTCTTTGTATTTATAATGGTTCCTCCAACGGAAAAAGTCATAGTATAAGCTTCTGTTGCCAATTATTTCGCTTATTAGTTTCGCTAGCTTCTTTGGACCGAGCGCCCTCCCGTCTAAATAACTCCCTGGGGGTAAAAATCTGGAAAAGAAGAAATATATTAAAACAATACATTTTAATATAGGTACATATGTTAAAAAATCTAGTGATGTACCGGCACAGCGCTAGACTGTAAACACGATTGTGGGTTCGATTCCCACTGGCCGGAGTGAAATATTGTGCTAATAAGGTAAAGGATGGTGTTTAGTACTACACTACTTCTTGTTTTTGAAAAATATTCTTAAATTAAAAGCATACGAAGCATAACCGCGCGTATCTTTTGATTGCGTCGACTTAGATATTAGATATATAGACTTAGAAAAGAAAAGGATATATTTAAGATTAAATTCTTGAACAAAATGATCTTGACAGACGGACAACTAAATTAATTATTAATTATTAAAAGATATATATTTCTTTAGTACCATATACGAACGTGTTTTTCCGAATTTCATATATTTCTGACGATAGAAACATGTAAACATGATGCAATATGAAAACGTACAATGTCACATACATGAAGATATATTTTTTGAAAAGATTTTTTCCTTTTCTTACAAAAGATTAGTTAATATTGTCTATCATGTTGTGTTCTTGGTATCGAGTATCTATGTATCTATTGCCCCCGTGGGCATTTCGTAAGACGTAACGTCGGCGTATAAACGACTAGGTTTGTGCGGCTTTCTCCGCGTGGTTTTCAATTTTCCCATCATATATAGTTTCACGGCAATAACTACATTATAATCTCAAAATCAATAAACAAATTATTATTTTCCTTCAAAGTTGACTAAGGATCCATTTGCAAATATTTAAGATTTTAGGTTCAACGATTTGGGCTGCGCATTGATATCTAGATATGTCAAACAGTTTATACATTTATTACATTTTTATTACAATCGTAGGTATGTAGAAGATAGCTTACAATTTTAATCAATACGTTTAATACAAATATTTTGGTTCAATCATGGTGCAATTTGGGGAAAGCTTATTGGCTATAAAGTTTCTGTTTAAAAAGATACTACAGTATCTATTTAAAAAATGATCATGTATATTCCATAGTCCTGAGAGAAATCGTTCTAACCTACCGTACCTGTACCGTAATAAATTGGAGAAAATTTATAATAATTAGGTAAATAAAAATATTTAAAATTAATCATATAATAACAAAAACAATTTAAATATAACAATGGCTAAATATACAACTGTCATGGATACAGTTAAAAATTCAGTCAATTACACCACTAAGGCGTTAACGGATGATAACGTCGGCATTCATCAAACAGATAAGCATTAATGAATAGCATTGTAAATTAAAATACTTCATTAGAAATGGTAGGATTAAAAAAAATATTTCCTGTATATCAGCAATTTCGTGTAAACGTAGTGTTGATTACGCCTTACACACTAAAATCTTTAGTGATTAATGTCTCCGTCTTTCACCGTGTTCTCACTAACTGATATTACGTAAAAAAAAAACATTAAAGTATTGTAAAAATATATCTTGATAATGATATGAAAGTTTAAATCGATTTCTATGTAAAGTGTTATGTTTTTATTTGTAGATAACAAGTAGTGATAGGTTCTGATAAATCAGTCTATTTGTATATTAATAAAAAAACAATAAAACGTTAATTGAAGTTTTATGTTTATTATGTTTTTTATCTTACATTTCCAGCATTGAAAAAGTCTTGAGGGACACCACTCTATTTTTCACTGTTTTAATAAAACGCCGACGCAAAAACAGTGATGTGTTTGACTGATCTGTTTTTTATGACGCCAATCACGGTGCGGATGCACAAGCGTGCGACTGTAAAGGCGACAGGTCAGGGGTTCGACTCCCACTCTAGGATAAAATATGGTAACGAGGTATTGGTAACGAGGCAGACATACAATGCCTTCACAATTCGGTGGAAAGTGGAGGGCTAGTGGTTTTACATGGGGTCGTGGCGGTGATCACTTACCATCAGGTGACGCGTACGCTCGTTTGTCTTTTTCCATAAAATAAAAAGACTAGGGTTCCAGGTTCCCTCTACCTACCGTGCTATGTGCAGGATATTGGGTGAAGGTAAACTTTCAATTTATATATTTATTATTTAATATTTATGTAAATACTTCACCAAGGAATATTAAAGGCCTGCCACAACCACAACGAGACGTCTAAAATTGTGTCATGTCAGAGTTATTTTAATTTTTCTTGGTTTTTAGGTATTTATTTAAATAAATAAGGTGTGCTTCTAACCTTACTTTAACTATTACCTGGAGTAATTGGCAGATCCATATACAATTGGTACAGCGTAATTATTTAAAGCAAGCAATAGTTTCTCCGTCACATAATCTTCAGAGAAAGAGTTCTCGAAGGCGAAGTAAAAATAATAATTCTTTTGAATGATATCAAAACACTTATAAGCTTTAGTTTTGGGACAAGTGAAAGTGCCACAGTATCCATATACATCCACCGTCCAACCGTACGCTTCTAACTCTTTTTGGATTTTCTTCATAAAGATTTCTCTTTTACTTTTAGTGTCACAGTGTGATACAAACCAAGCAGCAGCCTTGGACTTGGTCGATAGTTTGGTCTTTATATTTTCGCTGATCGGCTCCAAATCACGGGGCCATTTCATATCCATCTTCGGTCCAACTATATTACCATCTAAATCGTAGATTGTGATGTACCCCCATCGGAAATCGGAATCGATTTTGTACGTCCAAGTCCAATTAAAGTAGCTATCGTATAAACTGTCGCATATTGGAAAGTTATCGGCGGACTCCATAGCGCCGAATATATACTTCTGTTCTGGTGATCTTCTTTTAGGGAGATGCTCGTCAGTCAAGTTTAAAAACTCGCGCCCGTTAAAGACAACAGCATCGAATTGGCTCTCATCGAGATATTGTGTGTTATTGGTCACGAAGCAGTTCGTGTATTTACACTTGTTTCGCACAAACGCCGAGTTCCCTATTCTCATGAAATTAAAGGGAGCCCGCGTGCTATTTGTCCATTGCAATATATATTTTTTATCTTTCTGTTTCATATATGAAAAGCTTTTTATTCTATGATTTCTGTACTCGGTGAAGTTGTACGTTAAAAGTAAATAAAGAACAAACACAAATACCACTAAAACCAGAAATCGATAGAATTTGGTCGAAATTTTAAATATTCTATACAACATTTTATCTACAAAGTAACATTACGACTGTTTTACACGTTTAGCCACTCTAAATTTTACTTCTTATCTATTATAGTGATTCGCCCGCGGCTTCGCCTGCGTAAACTAGACGATTTATTTATTGTATGTTTTTTTATTGTATTGAATGAAATAATTATAGTGGAATACTTTACGCTTTCTACTTCTAAGTGAACTACAGTAGAACCCATCTAGTACAGCGAGGAACAAAAATATATTCTTTACATCATTACATTTAACTCGTCTATAATTTGGTTTTATTTAAATATTACCAAAAACCTCATTACAATCTGTAGTCTATTTGTAAAGATCACCAAACAATACATGCACTACAGTGCATGCAGTCAGACGGTGGGCCTCTAAGAATAATTTTATAAAAATTAAATTAAATCAGATTCACGCTGTATCCCACACATTGCAGGGTAGGAAACCTAGTGCTAAAACACTCCGTTCCCCACTTTCTGTTGAATTCTGGAGGCATTACGTGTCGAGTGGCAGAACTCAACGCCGCGCTTTTTCGACACCAGAGCGAAGAAATGGAAATATAAACGTAAATAAATATTTCAGTTCCTCGAGTGGGGATCGAACCCACAACCGTCGCGTTGCAGTCACACCCTTGTGCCACTGTGCCACAACGGCCTCATAATTTTATTATGATTTTAATTTATATATTTTGATGAGTGATCGCAAGTCTCGCACGGCCTTATCTGAAAGGTTGCCCACAATATTTGGTTTCACGGGTCTCGGATAACATATCAGATATCTAGTAGACAAAGTGGCGTTTCAGGTATCAGTCCATTCAAATACCTACGTTTACATATTCCTTTCTCTATAAATAGTCTGTCAACTCAAATACCGCTACCCTTACACTGCTGAACATTTGCTTATCGAGGTTTTTCTCTTATACAAATATTATTTACAGTACTTCTCTTCATTTAAGCTCCAGATATGAGCTTTTACAAGTTGCAACTTTATTTTACGAACTTTATAATTCAAAAATCAACTTCACGCTGTAAATATCTATTACGCCTGACATTTAAATAAGAGCAATAACACATGCGTAATATTTAACAGGCGTTGAGAATAAACGCCAGCTGTCAACTATTTTGTTGCTATTATAGGCACTATAAGTAAATGTTTCTTATAGAATCTATCTATTGAAAAATTACACGTTAATATCTAAATAACCATTTGAGATGCGTTTATGAAGTATATAAGCTAAATTTAATAGAATTGTGTAAAATAGTTTTTGAGTTACAAGGGGGTCAATGAACTTGGCTTAACGCCCTACCGCGCGCCTGTACTCGTCTGAACTCACGTCACTCTGAGATTTACACCATTTAACTAGACTGTTAAGACAAATCAGTTCTATTAACACCTATTCTTTATCTTAATATTTAAATGTTTTACGTATTTAGTTTTAGTTATTGAAAGTAATTAAAAATATATATAAAGAAGATTAACTTTTATCATTAACCACGCTCAGAGCCGTTAAATATCAATTAATGAACATTAAACTAGAAAATAAATTAGTAACTATTAGATATATTTGTACCAGTTTTATATTACTTAAATGATAATTGAGTGTGTATTGATAACAATTTCTCAATGTTCACATATATAGGTAAGTATCAATAACATTTATAATTGTATAAATGTTTGTAGTGAACTCAAGAGTTTTCTGTTTTGTTTCTGTCAAGCCTTTTATGAAAAGATTGTCTGATAATAACATTCTTCATATATTTACATTTTTAATCTTCGTCAAGTCAAGAAGAAGAAGAGTATTCTTCTTAACCTAAAACGAAGAATGTCTAAGCCTATAAAAGCATAATTGATCGACGAATTAACTAACCCTGAATTAATTGATCAATTAAACTAAAGCAGTCTTATCATTTTTCTCGCAAACTGGATAGGCTTGAATTGTTGCTTGGATTGTTTTTGTTTTTATCTTCACGCTGTATCCCGCACATAATAGAGTAGGAGAGGGAACCTGATCTAGTGTTAAGACACTGTGTTCCCTACTGGAGATATTGTATGTTGAGATAATCGGACTCAACCGTAGCATCTCGAAAACTGGGTATTACATGAGCATCTGAGTGTTTTAACACTGCGTTCCCCCTGCCTATCCTAGTATACGAAAAAAAAAGGTAAAAACGATCACTTATTAAATACATAAATTACATTTTTGGGTGGACGATACGGCATTAATCTATATCTTATCTTAGGATATGTCCAGATAATATTAGTATGTCATAAAAAAATCTTTATCAGGTACAATTTTACTATTAAAGTATAAAGTGGTAGGTAAAATAAAATGTTAAAAAAAAAATATAAATCCTGCTAAGCTTCAGCTTCACTCTGTATCCCGCATAAGAGTAGGCAGATGGAGACTGGTGGTAAGACACTCTGCTTCCTAGCGCTTCGCTATGACACCAAAGCAAAGAAATTAAATTATTGATTAAATATTACATTTCCTGAAATGGAAATCAAACCTACAACCTATCTCGTTTACACTCACACGGTGGCCTACTGCCACCCCCTCGACTGGCTTCAAAAACAAAATAAAGGACAACAAACTTAACAAAAAGATAGATAGCCCATTTTTATTAAGTGCTTGTCTTATTCATTTATAGATATCGTAATATGAGAACTCTTATAGGTACATACGTAATTTGTATTTGAATAATAAGTAGCTTAGTATCAGTCACGATTAACGCCCTCTGCACGTTTAATAGTAGAACAAATGAAATCGTGATTCCTACTCGTAGGGGTAATATAATAGACAAATAGTAAAGAAACAATGGAACAATTAATGACGTGGACGTCATTGATTGTGAACGACAATGACTGATGAATGACGAAAACGACAAGCAGCGACGGAAGGTCAAATCAGCCATTGAGAAGAGTATCATCATCATCGATTGTGTTTTAATTGCTCATCCCCCACGCACATGGTGATGAAGAGCCGGAGACATATAAGCCGAAGGAAATGTGGAAGATGAAATTACACATTGTTACGTTTTGAAGGTGGAAGTAATCAAAGCGACGACGAGGTCAAATCGACTAGTCAAAGACAGCGATTATCTTTGTCGAGCTTCCTCACACATCTTACTATTACATTCCAGAGATCAGCTAGACCCTAACCGGGTGCTGCTAGCAACGGCGCATATATCTTCTTTAGTTTTGAAGATTTCCACACCTTATGTAGAATCATAAGGGTCCAACTAAACTATAAGAAATAATAAGATGCCGCCTCAACAAAAGTTATCAAGCGTCATAAGAAATTTTCTTTCAGCTTCATGCTGTATTCCGCAGTAGGCAGAGAGAACATAGTGTTAACCACACCGTTCCCCCTTTTCCGTCAAATTTTGGAGGGATTAAGTGTTAAGTGGCGGAATTCAACGTCGGGTTTTGGCTCGAAACCAGAGCGAAAAAATTGAAATATTAAATATTTAATTTTCGTGAGAGGTGATCAAACCCGCAACCTGTCGCACGACGCGTTTGTGCCCTCATGCCACGACTGGGCCTTAGAGACTCCATAATATTTATTAATCATATCATTTGTTTACTAAAAAAACAATAGAATTTATAGCGAAATTATATATTATATAGTTTTATTATATTTTTTACATTTTGCTTATTTTTTGTATATATTAGTGTGCTTATACTCTATATGTATTTTAGTGATAATGCATTATTGGTCATAATTATATATGTATAAATATTAATATTAATATGTATGGATTATTTGAAAAAATAGAAAGTATATCATTCTATCTCTACAGTGTTATTTCAAATCGATGCTAAATTCTCATATGCTTCGATCTGCTATGAGCGGGATATATTGTCAAGCTAAAGAAAACATACTATCTCCCAAAATGCAATATGGCGAAAAATAAATAATCCAGTTACCTTGAATAGTTGGCTGCCCCATAGACAACGGGCACAGCATAATTATTTAACGCTGTAAGAAGTTTCTCCGTCACATAATCTTCAGCGAAGGAATTCTCCAAAGAGAAATAAAAGAAATAGTCTTGCTCGATCAGTTCAAAGCAATCACTTTTTTGTGATCTTGGACAGCTGTACGTTCCACATGATCCATATATATCTACAGTCCAACCATAAGGACGTAATTCTTTCTGTACTTCACTCACAAAGACCTCTCGCTCGCTGTTAGTATGGCAATGAGACACAAACCACGCTGCTGCCTTCTTTTTACTGGACAACTTATCCTTCAAATCTTGGTTAATAGGCCTTAATTTCGGCCACTTCATATCTACCGCTGGTCCCACCACATTGTCTTCTAAATCATAAATCGTAATATAACCCCATCGAAAATCAGAATCAAGTTTATATGTCCAAGTCCAATTAAAGAGTCCATCTAACATGCCATAGCAANCCGAAGGAAATGTGGAAGATGAAATTACACATTGTTACGTTTTGAAGGTGGAAGTAATCAAAGCGACGACGAGGTCAAATCGACTAGTCAAAGACAGCGATTATCTTTGTCGAGCTTCCTCACACATCTTACTATTACATTCCAGAGATCAGCTAGACCCTAACCGGGTGCTGCTAGCGACGGCGCATATATCTTCTATAGTTTTGAAGATTTCCACACCTTATGTAGAATCATAAGGGTCCAACTAAACTATAAGAAGTAATAAAATGCCGCCTCAACAAAAGTTATCAAGCGTCATAAGAACTTTTCTTTCACCTTCATGCTGTATTCATAATTATATATGTATAAATATTAATATTAATATGTATGGATTATTTGAAAAAATAGAAAGTATATCATTCTATCTCTACAGTGTTATTTCAAATCGATGCTAAATTCTCGTATGCTTCGATTTGCTATGAGCGGGATATATTGTCAAGCAAAAAAAATATACTATCTCCCAAAATGAAATATGGCGAAAAATAAATAATCCAGTTACCTTGAATAGTTGGCTGCCCCATAGACAACGGGAACAGCATAGTTATTTAACGCTGTAAGAAGTTTCTCCGTCACATAATCTTCAGCGAAGGAATTCTCCAAAGAGAAATAAAAGAAATAGTCTTGCTCGATCAGTTCAAAGCAATCACTTTTTTGTGATCTTGGACAGCTGTACGTTCCACATGATCCATATATATCTACAGTCCAACCATAAGGACGTAATTCTTTCTGTACTTCACTCACAAAGACCTCTCGCTCGCTGTTAGTATGGCAATGAGACACAAACCACGCTGCTGCCTTCTTTTTACTGGACAACTTATCCTTCAAATCTTGGTTAATAGGCCTTAATTTCGGCCACTTCATATCTACCGCTGGTCCCACCACATTGTCTTCTAAATCATAAATCGTAATATAACCCCATCGAAAATCAGAATCAAGTTTATATGTCCAAGTCCAATTAAAGAGTCCATCTAACATGCCATAGCAAGCGGGGAAATTATCTGGTGATTCCATAGCACCGAATATATATTTTTGCTTAGGTGACCTAGACTGAGGCATCATGAACGGCCACAGGTGTATGACGTCGCGGCCATTGAAGGCGATCGCGTCAAAATCTGTCACATTCGCGAAATATTCGCTATCGTCGGTGACATGACAGTTTGTGTACTTACAATTGTTTATTGTAAACGCAGAATTGCTTTCACCCATGAAATCGAAAGGAGCACTGTATCGTCTAGTCCATTGCAATATATATTTGATATCGGGCCGTTTCACATAAGACAACGGCTGTCCAGTACTTAATTTATATATTTTCATATAATTCATGTAAAGGAACCACACTGACAATAAAAATATAAAAAAAAATTTCACTGGCGTAATTCTAAAAAATCGACGAAATACTCTGGGCAGCATTTTATAACACCCATATTTTTTTATTATGCCGTTTATTTGGTTATTTATTTGTGGACATTATCTACGCGCACCTGTTACACGAGTGCACTACTATATGTGCGAGTAGTATCTATATTTTTGGTCTGCGCCTATCGTTATCAATGAATAAGCTGCACATATAAACATGTGTTTAGAATTTCTATACAATAGACAGTTCCGTAACGTGCGGTTCCTTCAACTACACGTTCGGTTCTATTGAATTTATAACAGCAAATCGATACTATACCTTAGATCTATTAACATAGTGGTTAAATTGACAATCATCAATAGTCATTAATAAAAACAAAGCGCTAGAATTTATCAAAAGATATGCAATTATTGGTTTTAGATTATGAATTGACGTATGTATAAAGAGATTGTTTGGTCAAACACGCTATTAATATTAAAAACTAACGGACAGAATTGAAAAAATATTTTGGTATTAGATAGTCCATTTATTGAGAACGGCATAATATTGAAAAAATACACAGCTCTCACGTTTGCGTTTGAGTTATCACATTCCCATGATATATAAATACTTATCAAGGTATTTAATCTTTATATCTGTTTCCGTTTTTATACCATACATCAATAAAAAAAAAACTTAAATAAAAGTAACTAAAGCTAAAAGGAGCTATTTATTGGCGCGAAAATAAGAAAACAATATATAATCGTATAAAATTTACAGATTCGTAATTAAAAAGTAATATATTATTTTAATATACAAAGTGGAATTGTCAGCACCACTTTAAATGAAACCACAGTTT
>JAKRZM010000449.1:158586-179910 GCA_036379175.1 Heliconius cydno galanthus | reverse complement strand
CGGGACCCGATGCGAAGTTTAAACAGTGTAGTATTGTTAGGGAACTGCACGTTTACGGGTCTGTTGTGCCGGTTAGTATTTTTATATGTTTTTGTATGTCGTTTTTTGTCAGAACAACGTGCTCAAGTGGTTGGACCACGTCGAAAATAAAGAATGGCAAAATAGGTTTATGAAGGTGAAAGAGGTCTGCAGAGACCATATGGTTTGGCTCACCGTTCTCTCTGACTACTCCGTTTGTGATACAGCGTGAAGCTTAAAAAAATTGCTAAATACATTAAAAACATTTTAAACTTAATACAAGGAGCTTACAATTCTATGCATTACAGGTAAATGCGCGTGATCCAACTAAATTCCAGCACCAAGGTTTTGGAATGCTCCTAATGGAGGAAGCTGAAAGAATAGCGAAAGAGGAACATGGATCTGATAAAATGGCAGTAATTTCTGGTGTGGGCACTAGAAATTATTATGCGAAAATCGGATATCATTTGGAAGGCCCCTACATGGTCAAGATGATTTGAAAATTTGAAACATTTTGTATATAAATAATTATTATGTATATTGGTTTTTTATTTAAACTTCATTTTGATTTTATATATTGGTTATAGAGGTGTTGTGTGACACAAAAAGTTTGTAGTAATAAAAAAAAACATTGGATATTACTCGACTGATATTATTTGGTAACCGTTTATATATTGGTTCACGATGCATACAGATGAGCTTTGCATTTATGTGAGTAAAGTCAGAAAAAAAAAATATTGTTAAAGGATAATAAAAAAAAGTAAAAATATGTAGCAAAACATAATTCAATTCTCGTATACCAGACATTGCATCCTCATAATTTTACTTTCATTAAAATTACATAAAAAATACACTTTCATAAACCTTTCAGACCCGATCCTCCCCTATCCATCAATCCTACAGAAATCTACCACAAGCACGTGGGCATGTTGCCCAACTATGCCGGCCACGTGCCTGGGAATACATTCCGGTTGGTATAATTTCATAGTTTCTTTTAGCTTCAAATTGTATTTAACGTGGACCGCAAGCGTATAAAAGCCACTTGAAAAGCTACACAGTGAAAAGGCACTTTTTTGTCCACATTCGAGATATTGCGTGATGAGGAGGAACTCAACACCGCAATTTCTCTAGAGGGCTTTAATTTAAAAATGTTATGGTCATTGTAAAAATATATGAAAGGAAAAAGGTTAAAATATTATGTTACAGTGAGTACCTATAGGTTTCAGATTTCGTAAAAGTGGGTACATAATTGAAAGCGTAAAAATTATAATTTAAAAATCTTTTCTATATTGATATATAGAAAATATTTTTTTATAAAGAGCAACATATTACAAGGAATGTTTTTTCCATTTTTCAAACATTTTTGTGAGATTTTTTGTTAATATTTCATTTAAATTGGCCACTAATGCCGGACTAATCTATCTTCATTTAGGGATGACTAGAGTATAAACATTCCACCGCATAAGAATCGAACCCACAACCATCACGTACCTTAGAAACTTCTCTACCACGTAACCACTGAAAAAGCAATTGGCAAGATATTTCAGTGATTAAAGCAGGAAAAATGTTTTAATTCATTAATATAAATTAAAACGTTAATTAATAATTAACATTATATATTTTTCTCTGCAATAGATTTGGAAAAACTTATGGCAACGATACTAGAGATGCGAAAAGATGGCTGCGGGGAGACTTCACATCTTAAAAGGATTCTTTAATGCTCTTTTATGATTCTTTTTTGGTATTGAATTCGATTTTTTCAATTTATTTTGTAATATTGCAATATTTCTTTACTAAAATTATAGTACAATAAACTTCAAAATATATTTTTATTTTTTTAGCCCAATTTGCAAGTTAGCTAATTAGATGCCATTCGTGGCGCAGGAACATAAGTTTATGACCGTAAACGCGACAGACTGTAGGTTCGATTCCCACTCGCGGAAATGAAATTCATTTCCTTACATAGTTCACATTCTTTTACGAAATAACGGTGTTTTGGTTAAGAAATGAGTTATAGATAACAATATACAAAGTTTTATTCAAATATAAACAATATTTAAGTATTTTCTTCATACAATATTGGAAACCAGCCAATTATTACTTAGAATAACTTTAAAATAAATTTTTACTTTTCCATATGTGATAGGACACTTATTTCTCCACTTTATGTTCATTTCCAAACATTAGTACAGAGTCCAATGTGCTATGAAAAAACTTAGTGTTTATTTTTAAGAGTTACATAATACTAAACAGTTTTTTTAAATATTTAACAAATCAGTGCTCGATCAGGAACACAAGCGTGAGATTATAAAAGTAACAGATTGTGAATTCAAATCCAAGTCGAGGAAATTAAATATTTTTAATATTTTTTTTCGCTCGGTTACGAAATAAAAGCGCAGCAACACCACTCAACAAGCATATTTTCAAAATCTACGGAAAGTTGGAACCACACTAGGTTCCCAGGGTCTTTCTGCCTACCTGCTATGTGCGGTGTAGAGCTAAAAAATAACAAAAATTGAGATTTATTTCATTGTGTATTGTATTATTATACACCCTATGCGAAGATTACATTTATTCTAAATTTTTACGATTTTAATGTAAATACAGATATAAAAATACAAATTTCTGAATTATGATGATGTAATTCATTAATTTTGACAGTTTTACATTATCTTTTGTATAAAAGAAATCTTATTTAAATAAAGGATACAATACATTATAACGTATGTGGTATTTACATATTATATTTAATTTTTTTTAGCATTCCATTCTTTGAGTAGTTTTTCAGTTAGAGCCAGGTTTTCGTCTTTCTGTAATCAAAGATACATAGTTTTATTAATATTTAAGTAGGTTAAAGTAAGGTATCTATATAAAAAGTTATAATATATTTTTTAAGGCAAATGGGGAATAGCAGTGCTTTAATTGAAACAAAGTGTATTAGCAATAGGTTCCCAAGTTCTCACTGCTTGCCCTAACATGTGCGAGAATTAAAAAAAAATCCCAATTTTACTTACTTTTATAAAACAGAATCTAGCAAAGTTCTCGCCGAGATGTTTATGCTGTTCGGAGTAAAACGCCGTGGGTGGTATCGTTAGTATACCGGCTTCCTTCGCAAACTTCTTTGTAAATCTATAATCTTTGTATTTATCTGGCTCTGATGAGAGGTCTATTTTGTTTTCTGTAAAAAAAAGATAAATTTATAAATAATTTAGAATAAGTAGTAAGTAAGTAATAAACTTATGTTTAAAAATAGTTTTAAGTATTATTTTAGGATGGTTAAAAAGAGATCTTAGTCTTAGTTATACAAGATTTTATTAATGAAATATTTAATTGTAGAATGTATGACAATTTTAGTCTTATTTCTTCTTCAGCTTTATACTTTATCCATTATAGAGCAAGCTCGACGAACATGCAAAAAAAAAATTAAAAGAACAAGGAAACATTAAATATACTTATTTTTTATATTTATAAAAAAACCACAACTCAAGAAAAAAAATGTAAACAAATATTTCCTTTTAAAACTTACCAAGTTTAGTCCAATCAGCAACAATGAAGTATCCACCATCGGGCACGGTGGGATTGAACCCATTATCCCTCAACGCTTTCACCAGAAAGTCTCGTTTGTCCAACAATTCCCTCGCAAGAGATACGAAATAACAATCAGGAGTATTATATCTAGATAGTTCTATTTCAAATGATCGTGCTACTGCTTCCTAAAACAAAAAAATAAAGAATAAATAAAGAATTAATAAATAAACACGTAATGCTAGAGACTCGGCCGAGAGTGGGTAAGGGAAGTGTTTTAATGAGAAAAGTATCTTAACACTAGGTTTCCATGTTCTCTCAGCCTACCTTCCGATTAAGGATACAGCGTGAAGCTGAAAAAGTGAAATAAAAAAAATGTCTTAGTAATTTAGTAAATAAATAATTGACAATTGTGTCGGTCTAGCGGAGGAGGGAAGCCGCGAGCGTTTCGCTAGTCTATATATATAAAATCGAAAGGTCACTCACTCATCACGAAATCTCAGAAACTACAAGAGCTAGGAATCTCAAATTTTGCATAGGAGTTAATTATAGGACGTAGGTGCTCGCTAATACGGGAATTTGCAATATTCGACTTCTAAGGGGTTGTTTTTGGGGTCGAAAGTTTGTATGAAACTTCGCTACTACAAATGCTAGGAGTCTCAAATTTTGCATAGACGTCACTAGGACGTAGTCATGGAGACAGAAATTAATAATAACATAGTTCACGCGGGTGTAACCGCGAGCGGGCCGCTAGTATCATATAAAATAATTCTTCATGCTTAGGGCAAGATATACAGAAATGTGCATTGTTAATACTAATATACAATTTTCTTTCAGATATACTAAAATATTACGACTAATTAAAGAAAGAACTTATTAAACTTAATAAAAAAGCACAAATACCTAATTAAAGGTAAAATTGCAATTTTAACAAATGTCGTTCTGACCTACTTATTATAATATTTAGTAAAGCAAAAACAAAATTAGGTCACGTTTCACGGTTTGTACATAAAATAACTCGCTCGCTAATTATTTTTCGCGGTGTTTGATTGAATGACAAATTTCATTTTTTCGCTATGGTAACAAGACAAAGGGCGGCGTTAAATTCCGCCATTCAAGCATAGCCTTGAAAATCGGACTGTGCTTGGAGAACGAAGTGTAACACTAGGTTCCTTCTGTCTAATTTTCCCTATGCGGGATACAGCGTGATGCTAAAAAAATATTTTTATTATGTAAGCATAGAAAAAAATAAACAATTTAAAATTACCTCTATTACATTGCATTGTGTTCATAATTATAATATTGATACTTAGTGTTTTTTAATATTATAAGAAGGAACCAGTTTTGTTAATAAATTAAATATAAAATTTCCTTTCCAACAAACATATGGTGCTTAAAATTAGATTAGATTATTTGAACCAAAAAGGCCCACCCATCCAACCACATCCAGACCCAATGTAACTTAACCACTCACCTGTACAGGAGTACAGCAAGTGTAGACGCAGTTCTGGTGCACCACTTGCAGGTTCCTCATGAGGGACGATGGTGCGTACGCCCATCCTGTCTTCCAGCCTGTTACTGAGAAGGTTTTGCCTGCTGAGCCTACAGTGATCGTTCTTTCCCACATTCCGGGGAGGGTTGCTGGAAAGAGAAAGTTTTTTTGTAGTATACAGACAATCCGTTCTCTAATTTCCGATGAATTCTCGAGGCATACTGTTGAGTGAAGGTCCTAAACGCCACGCTTTGTGTTCTTACCAGAGTAAGAAAATTAATATATTACATCATTTATTTGCCCGAGCGGGGTCGAACCCACGACCGTCGCGTTTATAGTCACACGCTTGCAAATAAATTTGAAAAGATGTTTGAATTTGAATGAACTTTATTTAATTTTTTTCATTTTTAACTTCAACTTATGACACGAAATGAACGAAACTTTTAAGAACTAAGTTTAGTTATAAAAAAACATCACTGCTGAAACTTCATTTTTCATTTTAACAACCTGTCGTAAAGCATATCCTTGGAAACCGCGCGAAAATATTTTTATGGCATTTATTGAGTGCACAAAAAAATATTTTCATAGTGGTTTATTAGAACTTTTAGATGGAGTTAGGATAATTTTCAAAAATGTATACAAAAGCCCTTTTAAAATCCTCAACTACTTACCAATCCGTATATGCTTGTTCGGTTCATACACCATCCACTCATAGACCTCATCAGATAAACATATAACATTGTGTTTTTTGCACAGATTCGCTATAACTTCCAATTCTTGGGCACTAAAGACCTTCCCTAAGGGGTTGTGGGGGGTGTTAAGTATAATCATTTTAGTACGATCAGAGAATAGTGAAGCTAGTTCCTTTTCGTCTAACACCCAATCGGCTGATGTCATTTGAGATTTTGATGATTTCTGCGGCAAACGAAAATATTATTTTATATGCCACAATGAAGATATTATAGAAAACGTATGAAAAATTTAACGTAGAGGAACTCGAACCTGCGCATTTTGAAAACTGTCCAAATTATTTTTCGGTTCCAAGAGGCACGAGTTTGAGTCAGTCGTTCAAATTGTATTGTTCATAAAAAATAACTACGAGGTGATGATGTAGATCAGTGATTCCCAAAGTGGTCTATATCGACCACTGGGGGGTGTCTATGACAACCACCAAAGGGGTCTACGTCAGCAAAAAAAAATTTGGGGGTCCATGAATTGAAAATGGGGGTCCACGATAGTGGATCTCAACACATACACTGATAGTACCTATTTACTTACATAGATATAAGATATATGATGTAGAATAGAATAAAATAAATTGTATAAGTTCCGCCTTACTAACATTCAGTGCCTATGAAAAAAAATTAAGCATTAACGTATCGAGTGTAATTCATCCCAAATGGGTACTGAATCCCCAACCATCGAGCGAAAATCACTTTTCGCCTGTACTAAGATGGCCGTTGTAATGGAGAATANTCCGCCTTACTAACATTCAGTGCCTATGAAAAAAAATTAAGCATTAACGTATCGAGTGTAATTCATCCCAAATGGGTACTGAATCCCCAACCATCGAGCGAAAATCACTTTTCGCCTGTACTAAGATGGCCGTTGTCATTATGTTTTCATGGTATCAATAAGTTGAAAATTTAAATATAATATTAATTCTATAGCATTAGCAAAATTTGAGAATGGTGCAATTTATGGCTTTAATTTTTAAAGATCTAAATATGAATCTTAATTACCACTAAAAATTTATTTAATAGTATGCTCAAAATTATGCTCAATAAAAGATATACGTAAAACAATTAAATACTTACAGGTGCTAAGGCAATAAACTTGGGTACTCCCCCCGCAGATCTGATCATAAAATCGTAGCAATCAAAGAATGGTTCTATTACAATGACTTCGTCTCCTTCATCCACGTGGCCTGGAATAAAAAATTTTTAGCTTCACGTTAATGCACCTGCACATGGCAGGATAAGCAGAGGGAACCTGGAAATCTAGTGCTACTTAAAGGTAACGGAGTGTTTTAACACTAGATTTCTTAAAGTTGGTCTTCATTTTATGAAAATTTGTTGTTGTTACTCCCAATGACAATTGACCGCCATAGATATATGGTACGGCAAAAGGTTATCGTATGTTAGGGTCGCCATCCTTCCCGTTTTCTCCGGAAGTTACTTTCATGAGATTTTAGAGCAACGGCCGTGTTATATAGCTTTTTATGAACAGTTTGTGTATTTTATATTTATATTTTACATGAGAAGATATAGTAAAAAATATAGTTGCAAAAATGATTTACGAAAATAGTTTTTTTTAAAGTAACTAACTATATAAATGAATAAAATTCTAATGTTGGATACATTAGAGTAGAGTAGAGTATTTAACACTTCATTTGTTATAGTAGACAGTNCTCAATAAAAGATATACGTAAAACAATTAAATACTTACAGGTGCTAAGGCAATAAACTTGGGTACTCCCCCCGCAGATCTGATCATAAAATCGTAGCAATCAAAGAATGGTTCTATTACAATGACTTCGTCTCCTTCATCCACGTGGCCTGGAATAAAAAATTTTTAGCTTCACGTTAATGCACCTGCACATGGCAGGATAAGCAGAGGGAACCTGGAAATCTAGTGCTACTTAAAGGTAACGGAGTGTTTTAACACTAGATTTCTTAAAGTTGGTCTTCATTTTATGAAAATTTGTTGTAAGTTGTAACTGCACGCTGTGTCTGTGTTTCGCACAAACCCAGTAGCCAAAACCCAGTGTAAAGACACTGTGTTCCCCACTCTCCGCCCGATTTTCGAGACAATGAGTGTTGGAACTAAACGCCGCGCTTTGTCTTATCATCAGAAAGAGGAAATTGAAAATAATTTATTTCCGAAGCCTGGAATAACAAATTTAATTTATTTTTAAACTTCACGTTTTATCACGCCAAAGTAAGGTAAGTAGAGGGTTAAGATAGTCAGCGACCGCGCACCGCTCGATGTTCAAAGCATTGTTAAAAAATCCTAGGAACCTAGTGTAAGACATTCCGTTTCCCATATACCGGCGATTTTTTGAGACATTGCGCGTTGAGTGCAACTCAACACCAGGCGCAACTTGGTGCCAGAGAGAAGAAATGTCACTTTTATTCAAAAAAACCAAAGCCAACGATGGCATCTGGTAGCATTTAATACACTTCTAAGATAATAAGAAGATATAAAATAAACATAAGTACGTTACTCCCAATGACAATTGACCGCCATAGATATATGGTACGGCAAAAGGTTATCGTATGTTAGGGTCGCCATCCTTCCCGTTTTCTCCGGAAGTTACTTTCATAAGATTTTAGAGTAACGGCCGTATTATATAGCTTTTTATAAACAGTTTGTGTATTTTATATTTTATTTTACATGAGACGATATAGTAAAAAATATAGTTCCATAAATGATTTACGAAAATAGTTTTTTTTATAGTAACTAATTATATAAATTAATAAAATTCTAATGTTGGATACATTAGAGTATAGTATTTAACACTTCATTCCTTATAGTAGATAGTAAAGTAGAGAGAAATAGTTTAGTGTCAAGACACATCATTCTCTTCTATGCATATCTACGGTTTTTGAGAAATTGAAGTAGAATTCAACACCCTGTGTTTTAATGCCAGTGTGGTTCAATTAAATTACTACCCGGAATGGGAATTGAACCAATAACAATTATTTTACAATCAAACATAGTCTAAGTGTCTAATCTAACAATATAATAAATCTATTACTTACCTAAAATAGCTGAAAAGAGAGCTTCATAAGCACCACTGGTTACCAATATTTCATTATTTGGATCTAATTCTCTACCAATCAATGGGGAATATACTTTTGCTAGGTTTTGTACTAATCTAGGATGGCCCTGTTGACAAATAAATATAATATAATGAAGAAAGTAATTTTAGTTGTAATAAAATGATAAATCAGTTTTATAAAAATTTTTTTTATTCAATTCATCCACTATCTGTATCCTATTTTTATATAAATACAAGGACTCTTATAGTGTTAACATGATAATATGAAGCTACTTGCTTTATCCAATGAATTATAATTATTTAAAAAATAAATTGCATTTGCATTGTCTTGTTACTAGGGTGGGGAAATCAACAAATTAAATAATTGATTCCCCTGAGTGGGATATGAACCGATAACTGCCAAGTTTGTAGTGATCCACTGGCTCTAGCACCCCAACAGCCTCTATAGAAGCAACAGAAAAAGTTTACTTACAAATCCTCTTGTATACTGATTGAGTAAAGGATTTTCACCAATAGCAATATCAGATAGTGCTTTCCGAACATGATCTGGTGCATGATAATCTGGGAACCCTTGGCCAAGATTGACTGCCGGTTTGTAATCAGCGGCAAGCTGAATGTACTCCACCCTGGAAAATAATTTTATGATATTAAATCTGCTTGTTATATGCAAAAAAGCTAGTGATCTATTCACAGATTCCAGCCTGCTTGAACTACAATAATATAACATGCATTTTTTAGCTTTATATATCTCCAGTATATAGCAGAATTATTTGACATTCCTCATTTTTTAACCTATTTTTAAAACATTATATTTCTTGACCAAATTGTATACTGCACTTTGTTACCAGAGTAAGGAAATTAAACCCACAATTGCGGTGTCTAGAGTCATTGTGCTGCTGAACCATAATGACCTTGGTTTTTCTATTTTTAGGAAAATCATTTGATAGAAAGACCAATAATTAATTATCCAAAACCATTCCTTAGTTAGTTATTATAACTCTTAGATAAATTCAACTTTGTAGACCAAACAAAGTTCAACTAATTTGCATTTCTATGGAAATAAAGATATTATTTTATGTATAAACTTTCATATTAAAACAAAGTAAACATATGGTTTTATTTGATACTTAAACATGTTATGTTAAATATAACATATATTTAAGTATACTCTATAAATATATTGTTATAGCATGGAAATAAGCGATAAGACTTTAATTATTTTGTTAAATCACTTTTTTACATCTTCATTTACATTTTAATTCTATGTTCAGTGATACCATTATCAATGTTGTTCTAATTACAATGTTACGTAATACAAAATACAACAAACGGGTTGGCATTGATTCAATAGAAATAAGTTTTTTTAACAATTCATAACACTTACCAAACACTTTTTTCGCCGGCACCATAACGAGCAGGTAACTTGAATTTATCACTCATATTTACACTCAAATTACGTTTTGTATTTATTATTTGATCTTTTACACAACTTTGTTTTATTGTACTAAGAAGACGTCTCCACCTATACATGATAAAATAGAATATAATATTATAATAAACTACAAGAGATACTTATCTAAATATAAACAATCTGTGAATGTGACGCGGTAAGCTTATAGTATTTTAAAATGTCATTGTATTTACGTTTCATTAAAGATTATATGTAGCAAAAGTCATTTACATATTAAATGATAATATAGTTGGGAATTATCGCTACCTGAAAATATTTTGACATATTTGACATTAGATTGTTAATGTTAATTATCAAGATTCTAAAGATCGTTGAGAAATGTAAGTAGAATAATAAATATAATTTTTTAAAATTAAATAAAAAACAACAAAAATATAGCGAATTTAACAAAGTAAATTAAATAAANTATGTGTTTTCGAATGTTGTTGGTGTTTTATATAAGTTTCTAGTTATTTATACTTCATTTTATAGTTATTTAGATTTGTAATAAATAAGATTGTATTTGTAACATTAGTGTTGTATAGTTTTATTTTCATATTTCACTTCTGAAACCTAATTATATTTTTTAAAAATTAAATAAGATATACCAAAAATATAGCGAGTTTAACAAAGTAAATTAAATAAAGAAAATAAATTATATAAATAATAATATAATAAATACCGGCAGAATGAATTACACTACTGCCTACGAGCGCGGTATCTAATATAACTAAATAAATGGTTACGGACTTACAATATGACTGACTAATGACTAATGCAACGTAATAAGATTTATTATTATTAAGATTTATGTGTATGTTTGTTCAGTTAAATGTTATTAAACATTTTTTCACTTTTAATCCTTTTATATTTTCAGGACGTGCTACCTTTTTAAAATCTACTATACTTTTAAGTAGACCTATTCTGTTCAGCAGGGGAAATTAAATTCTTCTAATATTATAAATGTGAAGTTTTGTAAGGAAGTTTATCAACACAGCATTCTGGTGATGCCGCGGGTGTTATTTCAATGTTTATTCTTTAATTTAAATATTTTAATTATATTAGTTCTGTGATTATTAGTCTGTATTATTTAGTAGTAGTGAAGAAATATTTTTGATGTTATTCTTAGAAAAAAATATGAAGATAAAAACATAGGATAACGCGAAAGCAAGATTATTATCTTGTAACGCCTAAGAAGTATAACTTGTAACATAACTAATTAATTAAACTAATAATTTTCTAACATAATAACAACTGCTTAAGCGCACAATGTTTTTTTTTAATGTCCGCCTAAACATTTTGCTTCAGTTCGTTTATCCTTGCCAGGGTGGATTGCACTATAAATATGTAGGTATTTTATTTCCCTCAGTGGAATTTGAACTCACAAACTTCGTGAAACTCATATTATGTAATAGGATTTGTTCTTTTTGTAATTTTTTATATGAAATAACAATAGAATTGCGCTGGCATTTTTTAAAATTGTTTTATTCAGTTAACCTTGATTAATAGGACCTTTTGTTGGTAATCTTTCGATTTTATTACAAGTTCTTTTGATATACCAATGTAATGAAATGTAAATTATGCTAAAAACATTTAAATGGTATAAATTGAACAAAAATAGCATGAAAAAGTGTTATTTTTATTATATATTGTATTTTTACTTGTTTTACTTAAACAAAGAGAGTTCATTAACTTTTTAAAGTAGAGCCGATATGGTGCGGTCGCCCTAAATTTAGGCTTCTTAAACTGAAGTAAAATCTGCGCTGCTGTATGTAGCTAACTCCAGGGCGAGCACGATTCATCGAAATGACGGTGAAATACTCCTATAGACGCATTTTATTATGTATAAATAACGTGATAACATAGGTTATCAAAAAAAAAAACCGCACTATAGTGAGATTTTTTTAAACTCCATTGTGTGCATTATATCAAATGTATATTCATTCATATTCATTTCATCAAGTAATTTTTCTACAACTTTATCTAGCTGTCGCCCGCAACTTTGCTTACGTGGACTTGTAAATGTGAAGTCTCCCTCAGCTTCATGTTGTATCCCGTATGTAGTAGGGTGGACACAGGAAGTCTAGTGTTAAAACACCTCGCTCTCCACTTTTCGCCCAATTCTGGAGCCATGGAATTCTTGAGTGGGAATTGAACCCAAAACTTTTGCATTTACAGTCACGCTTGTGCCTGTGCACCAGGCTTGGCCTCTAAGTTTTACCTTCTCTATAGTGTTACACAATTACAAACAACTTCTATACCCATAATTTTTAAACTTTTCCTAATAAAATCAATTCTATTAGACATAATGAACCAACTGAGTGAGTGAAAGTTACATAGGTTCTTCATAAATACCTACCTACTTACTACAAAGAAAAGTTTCTATCTTCATAAAATATAATTTCAGCGTAAACGTCCATTAAAATGGCCATAAATCTTTTCTGTTTGCGTATTGTAAGACTCCAAACTTTTACCGTTAGCGGTGGAGCTTCGGAAGTTTCTGGAAGCTCTGTTCCACTTCTTTGATGAATCTCAGAGATTGGTATTAAATAGGTAATCGGCCTGTTTGAAAAGCTGTAAGTAATTTTAAGACGTTTGTTTTTTGTTTTTAATCTATGGATTGTTTACCTTGTTGTAAGCTTAATTAAAGTTAGAGATTTAAAATATATTTAATTCCCAGTCTATTAAGTGTTTTCAAGTTTCACGCTTTATCCCGCGTGTGGCATGGTAGGCGGAGAGAATATAATTCGTTGAATTGCGGAACTTTACGCCGCGTTTTGCCTCGTTACCAAAGAAGAAATTTGAACTTTTCATCGTATTATCATATTATAAATTCGGTTACACTTATAATATATATCATTATATATGATACGTTCATTGCATGGGGAAAGATGAGTGAAAACGTGGACTCTCTGAAGGACAAGAGCCAGAGGTCTATGACAGTGTAGTATACAGGGACCGTACTTTTCCTATTCCGACCGTTCTATTCCCTCTGGCTATCCCGCTAGGGATAAAGCGAGAAAGTAAAAAAAAAATATCTTAATCAATCCTTTAAGAAANAGGGGTTGAAAGTTTGTATGGAAAAATCTTTAAATCGCCACCGATTTTTATAAAATTTGAAATTTAGACTCTTAAAAATATTTCAATGAACACATGTTTCGTAGTTTATTAGAAATCACTCCTAATTACGCAAGCGAAGCTGCGCGCGTCCGCTAGTAATATATATATATCATTATATATGATACGTTCATTGCATGAGGAAAGTTGAATGAAAACGTGGACTCTCTGAAGGATAAGAGCCAGAGGTCTATGACAGTGTAGTATACAGGGACAGTACTTTTTGGCGTTCTGTTCGTTCTGGCTATCCCGCTAGGGATAAAGCGAGAAAGTAAAAAAAATAATATTAATCAATCCTTTAAGAAAGTCCTATTTGTACGTGAGCTTAAACTTTTCTAATCCATAGACGAGCACTGTACAAGTTTCAGAAACTTATCCGAATGAAGTGAATTTAACAAGTACGTTTATAAAGTTTCTTCAATATTTTGTAAATATAAATAAGAAAGTGTCGTACATTCGTGAGACCATCATCGCATCGTAGACTAGCTCTAAACGATGGTTATGGGTTCGATTTTAACGAGCAGGAATAAGGTTACTTAATTTGAATTAATTTTGTTTTTTTTATTACGTTTTTTATCTTAATTGTAGAAACGACGTTAAATTAAGTCACAAATATCTTATAGATAAATATATAAGAATATTAAAAAAAAATAAAATACACAAAGATAGGTGGCAAAATTAAGGGCCCAAATGTAATTTCGAGCCCAATATTCAATGAAAACAGGAAGTGGAAATATTGTGAAAAGAGTAAAAAATCGATACTAACGAAGCTACGAGTAGCGGCTAGTAAGAAATGATGCTCTAAATTTCGTAATTCTATTAGCTGGTTAATCCAAATTAGATATATTGTTGGCTTGGGACATGAAAGGTTACTGGAGACTAATTTTATTAAACGCAAACTTTAATATTTTATTTTTAGCTCAAAGCTGAATATAAATTTTATTTTATTGATTAATGTTAAACAGGAGAAATACGAACAAGGTGACAGTTATTTATCGTAAAAATAATTAGTCTCGTTTATTTTTACTCATTTTAGGTTCAGTGACGAAGGCTGTATTATACAGTCTTTTTAATAATTAGAAATTATTCAAAAATATATGAAAAATTGTAAAAAAACCCCCCAGAAATTTATATTTGAAAAGATTTTTTGTTAATATTGAATAGTTTCTATATTATTAAAAAAATCATTCTAAATTTTGCAATGTTTAATTTAAGATTATATATTATATATAATTTAGTAGATTTGTTACTTATAAAAGCATTCAATATTTTATTACATACTACGATGGTAGTGTAAATAATTTTAATTTAGTTCTTATCACATTCATAGATAACAACATAAGCCTAGCTTTTACCTGATATTTGTGTTTATAAAATGATATGCTTTAATTACATTTAAGCATTTTTTTATTATACGTTTGAAATTTTATTATTTTCACTAAAGTAAAATAAAAAAAAACCCTTAGACTAAACGATATCTACCTTAGATAATAACAATTTCTTCACCGCATTCTGTTTTCGGTACACCGCATGTAATATTATCGAGCGGACCGTTTCACCCGATCCCAAACTTAATGGACTTTGACAGAATAAAAAGAGAATAAAAGGTGGAATTCCTCCCTTATGTGACTGACCCTATTACAGATGAAAATTGCAACTCGTTGCTTTTGTAGGACGTGGCGACTTCAGTTTGACAGTTTTTGCATCAATAAATGATTGTTTTTTAAATATTTTAAGGAAAAATATATTAATATACACGCACTTTTTAGTTGCTTCTGTTAAGTTTCTTGCAGGCGCCTTCCTTTAGGACTGACATTACTGATATTCTTATGACACCTAACGAATCGAAAGAATATTTAGATTTTTCATTTTATATTTAGAAATTTTCTTTCTCTGTATACCTGTATATTGTTTTTATAAAAGTACATGTAATAAAATAAATAAAGGACGTTATTTTTGAAGATGTCCTTATTATATATGAATTTTAAAATTATGAGTACCTACCGCTGTTATATAAGGGTAAAACTGGGTTAAATAAAATTTGACTACCATAATTAATTTATCTGTAGTAAATAAAACAATGAAATATTGTAAATTATATTTAATATTACCTTAAAATTAGAACAATATAAACTTAAACTAGACTTGACTAAACCAATGGAAGCTGATATTTTTCTTAAATTAACGGCTGATATGAGTATTTCTTTGATAGAACTTTTTACAATGGTATCACTAAAGTACAGTTAATTTTAATATTATAATATAAATATTTTTTCTAATTTATATTTTAAATAGTATTTATTGTAAATTTAAGATTTTGAATGTCAATGACAGTTAAATTAAAATAAAAAATATAATAGAATAAAAAAAACAAACAGCCATTATTTTCCTATAATATTACTTAATTATAAATTATAGATAAATAATTACTGTTTGAAAATTTGGTAATCTTAGATTATGCCCATGAAGTACTATATTATTATATATAGACATACTTATACTATATAATATGTATATGTTATTCTAGTTTCTAGTCCTCTGACGACTTTGGCCTTGAGATTCATGATATTCGTTGTTGGAAGGCCTCTTTGATTGATGTGGGGGGCTCTGTAACGAAAATCACAATTTAATATGGTTTTTTTACAATAATAATAATACTTTTTTGCACAAGTGGAAAATAAATAGAGTTTATCATAATAATTCAAAGATAAACGAATGTGTCTTTTAATTAGCTAATATTTCTGTTTCCCGTGAAAGGCGTTTCTATTGTGTCTCATAAAATTTTGGGTGTATGGTTATAGTCAAACTTTTTGATATAAAAAAAAACAAAAACAACATAATGTGGGATAGAAGGAACCTAAGATTTATTGACCCTAGGTTCCACTTCGTTCCCTGATTCCCGCTTATTTGTGAGACATTGCGTCTTGAGTGGCTTCTAAACTAAAATAATTAAAATAAAATTGTTTTTGATTTCTTTTTCATAATTTTTGCAATACATACATTAATATGTATTCATAAAGAATAAAAAATATTTTGCTAACTTAGTATAAGATTTTGCATGTTTAATGAAATTACCCTACACCTCTAAACTATCGGGAGAACATAGGTATTTACTATTTAAATAAATTTAATTATATATATAAACCATTTTCTTATTTATCCATTTTATGTAAATTGTACTGTCGCGACGAAAGCGGCCAGTTATTGAGGATTCAATCGTTCGAATGAATTTAGGGTTTCGGTTCAGGTGTGCTATCTCTCCACTAATGGTTTGTGAAGTCAACATTTTGTTATGTAAAGAGAGATAACGATGTTCAAGTTTCGTATTATTATTTATTAGATGTTTTATATATTTGGTTTTTTTTTATTTATTGAGTGTAATAAAGTAGGTTATTTTTCATTCTTCATTTATTGGCCAACGCCGAGTTTTAACAACCAGAGCGAGAATACAAAAGCAATCAAAATACATACAAAACTAGCGTTATGACTCTCCTCCTCCTTCATGATGAAAAAAAATCCAACAAATTTCAATATCAAACCTGTCTCAGTTCCTCTTCAGCATCAACAGGAGCTGGCGTGGTAGTCGGAACATCGCATTCCTCAGTCGGTGGCACTACGCATCTCAATGAACGTCTGTCGAAGACCAACATAGCTGGGCATCGCTGCAGACGAGGATATCCACCTTGGCACTGCCAGTATCTGTTGCAGGACTTGCCGAGGGGCACGTTGCCGTTAGGGTCTTCGTTACAGAGAGCTGGGATTTGGGGAAAGGTTATTATTAATAATATATTTTTCAAACTGAGTCTTAGGAAATAGGCGTAAAAATGACTATAAATTTAAATTATAAGTAATTCAAAAATGCTATTCGCTTTAGATATATTTTTTTATGTTATGATTATTCTTTGAGATATTTTACCCAAAGTACTTGAGAAAGCTTTAAATGTTCAAGGTAACTCTGTCCGTCTGTACAGAGGGTTGTATCCAAACGATTAACGTGATGTAATGGCCATCCTCAAATAATAGACTGACCTACAAAAGCTTAATAAAGGATATACAAAAGCTTTTATAAATTTTAGCTAGTAATTTCTCGGGTCAATTTTATAATATTAGTTTAGAATATATAGTGTAATAATATACTATAGCATTATAGATCTTCTTTTGTTTGAAAATCGCTTATAAAAGGATCCCATTTCGGGGAAAATAAGTATATGACTTCCATACAAATCTTGGAAGAAATACCAAGACGTCCAACAATAAGTATTGTTGATCCATCCATTGAATCAGTAATTGAATTTACTATGTTCTGAGATCCTTCGAAGATTATGGGACGTGAACTGACTTTTTATTTAAAGTTAATATAGGGTGACCTATTGAACATTTTGATTTTTTTATATATATTACTCGTTTTCTTCTATAGACAGGAGTTTCTTATTTTAGTTAATATAGAGGAAATTCGTGGGGCAGTAGTTCGAGAGCGATAGGTCTCTACAGTAGAACGAGATGTAAAGAAATTTTAATTAAAAAAAAAATCGATTTGTTTTCTAACCGATTGCTTCACGCTGTATCCCGGATATTGCATGCCTAATGTTAAGATATTTTCGTTCTCCACTTCCCACCGAATTCTGAAGGCATTAAAAACATTAAATATTTTAATTCCTCGAATTGGAATCCAACCCACTTGTCCCGATTACAGTCAGAAACTTGGGCCCTTGCGTCACGACTGGCCTCTGACCAGCGTACGTCATCCTCAAGTAATTAAAGTGAAAGTATTCGAAATGTCAGAGGATTGATCATGTAAAGTGAGGACACTCGTTAACAAGGCACACGCGCTCCTTACATTATACCATTACTATAATGGATCAATCAATGGATTTTGTCAGGGATATTATTTTTATGCCCCCGGGGCATTGTAAACGTAAATATATTAGGGTAGCGTTGTCTGATAAAAATTGTGATTGAGGTCGACATCGATCAAATTGTTATATTTAATATTTTTGGGTATCGTAGGGCTCTATGTTTGTAAACCGATAGTTGCAGGTTCTATCTCCGTCCGGGGGATTGAATTATTATTTATTAATATTTCTGGTCTTCGCTTTGGTTCCAATGCAAAAGACTTCAAAATTCAGTTAGTTACATCTGCCTAAAAATATTTTCTAGAAGTGCTGGAAAATATTATTTAGAAGAAATGTCAATAGAAAATACGAAAAATGGTAAAATTGATGGCTCTGGTAGTTAAAGTTTAATTTTTAATTCTGAAGCAGTCTGGACCTTTATATACAACTTTTTATACAAAATATTTTTTGCAATATATATAACCTTTTAAACCTTTCCTTTTCCTTTTAAACATTTAACGAAAAAACATAGCAAGACATTTTTTACTAGAGTAATATCCTTTAAATATTAACTACAATTTCCGGTGACTTCTTCCTTAAGAGTTGTTTGCGCAAGATACACAATTTAGTATGCTTTGAAAGCTACGTCTACAGACGGATGTTAAAGCGAGTTCTGAGAAATTAAATACCTTATTTCAATATAATTATGGTAAATATGTACATAGGTAATCTGTTTAAATTTAAAACTGTTAACAGTCTCGTTTTATTTACAAGTAAGTCTTTTCATAAGTTCTTCTTAATAAAAAGTTGGTACTGCTTAACGTTTTTCATTTGGCAATGTTTGTAATAGTACACTTAGTAAATATAGACATTGTCAATTGAAAAAATAATATTCTATACCTTAACTTTTACATGCGTCTTGGTCCTCGTGGCTATTCTGACATGTGAATGACACATTCTGCCCGAGGCTACTCTGACCGTAGGCATCGTGGGATACATCGAAATCATCAACGTAACGTAATTATAGAGCTTAACACCTTCCTTAATACACTATTGGACTATTCAATTGGTTCTCGAGATTAGCGCGTTCTATCAAACAAACTATTGAGCTTTATTATATTAGGATAGAAGTATAGATGAATAACTATTACATAAACACTTATAACCATAAAAATAACTAATAACTTACGATGTTTCTGACAGCCATCTACATTTTCGGGCCAGTCGCAGGAATGAGCGTTTTCATTGTAGAGAAGTCCACCGATACACAGCTGTTCAGTGGCTGTTCCGTTCCAGCAGGTCCAGTAGCGGGTGCAGGATGTCTCGTGTCCGAAGATGCCGTACAGCCAGTCGCAATGTTCTGTACCGATTGGTGGGTCTGACGGGAAGGTTGGGGAGAATTAGTTTGATGGTACATGAATATGATAGTCAGAAGTAGTTGGTCCTTTATCAGGACAGAATTTTGTATGACGAGCTCTTTATCAGCTAGTTCTATGCTACTATATTTGGATAGGATTAATGCTTTTCAGCTTTTATAAAAGAGAGAGATTCAGATCTAAGAGTGAAGTGAAAGGACATATTGTGATAACGTCAATACGATTGCTGTCATATAATTAATATGCCTATTTTGATATAAAAAGTTTTATAATCATTTTAGAATATTTAATGATTATTTTCAAATATTTATTAAGAAGTTTCCAAAAACTTACTTATCTGTACTTTAGGGTATTCACAGTAATTCGATCTCCAGGGGTAGTCGCATCCCTCAGTCACCCCCCGGTGCTTCCCCGCGAAGACGAGGCCGTTGGGACAGTCATATTGGACAGACTGACCACCATCACATTCCCAGTACTTGTCACAGTATTTATCATCGCCCACTATACGAGATTTCGTTTTGCATGGATCCTCGATTTGTGCACAAGATGCGACCATCAAACTGGCGATAAGAACTGAAAAAGAAGAAATTGTTTTTTTTTTTATATTTGTTGTATGTAAGTAAGCACGGTGTAGAGTTTCGCCTTTCTACACGTAATGTCTTGAATTTGGGCGAAATGTGCTGGACGGAATGTCATAACACTTGTTCTCCTCTATCATGCTATATGAGAAATTCGTAAAGCTGTTTTTTTCTGTATTTTGTTGTACAAAATTTCAATATAACATTTCAATTGATTAGTCCGTCGTAGCGCATTGATTAAATATCTGACAGTACAAACGACAGTGTTAGGTTCATTTTAAGCTGGGGGGAATTAATTATTTTCATGTCAAGATAAAGACATAGAGTGGAGTTGAATTTAACCACTAGTTACAATGTCATACAATAATTAATAACTCATTAGTTAAAATAACAAATTTCACCAAATAAGTTTATTCATACTAATCTGATTTTCAATCAAAACAGTTTTAATTAGCGAATACTAATTGAATACTAAAATCAATTTGCCTTCAAAAGTCCAACATAGCGGAAAGCAATCATCAACTGTGAATTATAACAAATTTAACGTTTAAACGTACTCGCACATACTCGTAGTACACAATTATGTATAGACACGCGATATTTAATTTGTTTGGACGTGATTTTGCATAAGGAAGTTCCAATATAGGCTTATATACATATATATGTTTCTATTATGTATATATATGTGCTCATATTATGTTAAATTATTTGATAATTCGTTTGGAAAGTTATTGATTACAATGTTGGTTATAATATTGTTAAACTCTTTAATTTTTTTTATTTGTTATGGTTCCGTACTGAAAGGGAAAAACAGGAACTATTACTCAGACTCCGCTAGACTCGACCAGAGGAGATACCACTCGAATATTTATTTCAATTTATTTTTCCATTTCTTCACTTCGCCAGTCAACACGCAGAACGCTTCCAGAATTCAGCAGAAAGTGGGGAACGGAGTGTTATACTAGGTTCACTCTGCCTACTCCGCTCTGTGCGGGATACAGCGTGAGCAGACATGATCATTTTAATTGTTGCTGAATTATATACGACTTTAATAGTATACCTACTTGAAACCACCAAAGCGACGAAATGGAAATATAAACGTAAATAAATATTACACACCCTTGTGCCGCTGCGCCACGACTGACCCCAAGG
>JAKRZM010000449.1:127914-155393 GCA_036379175.1 Heliconius cydno galanthus | reverse complement strand
GTTTTCTAGAATTCTTCCCCTAAGGGTGCATATAAGGGGTTGAAAGTTTGTATGGAAAAATCTTTAAAACGCCACCGATTATTATAAAATTTGAAATTTAGACTTTTAAAAATATTTCATTGAACACATGTTTCGTAGTTTATTAGAATTCACCCCTAATTACGCAAGCGAAGCTGCGCGCGTCCGCTAGTATATAATATAGCCTGAATCTAAAATCTATTTGTAAGCGTTGTCAACCGTATTGCAGGCAACTGGTCAATTTGTGTGACGGGGGTCACGTGTCAGGCCGCTTAGGACGTTGACGTGGGTCCTTTTTAGTATCGCCTTTTCATTTGTATCACCAATTTTATTGTACTACCGAGTGACAGTATTGGATATATAAAAACATATATATATGTTACATATATTTATGTTAGTTTATAATGATTTATATCTTTTTCCATTATTTTTTAAATGGAGAAATAGTGCTTAAATTTTAAAATTTCGGAGATTTCAGCTTGTTATTACTATTAGGGTTCTAGCTCAGCTCATATTACAGGTGGCATTAAAGCACTAAAACTACGAAAACTTAAATAAATTCATGTTTTATACTTGTGTAGCTAGAGCATTCTGTACTATTATTAATTAAATGCAGTTATTTTCGATATTTATTTTACCTATAGATAACTTATTGTGGGTTTGATTCCTGAATTCCCAAGCAATTCCCAGCATTAAGTCTGTGTGTGTGCTATACACGGAGTAAAGCGTAAAGCTAAAAAAATACTTTCTTTTAATTATATTTAATCTTAATTACACCTATCTTTAAATCTAATTGACGTTAACGTATCGTTTTAAAGATATTTTCTAGAGTAATTATGACAGTTAAACGTCAAAAGTCACGATATAATAATATACTGGCAATTTGTGAAAGTGGCGTGTTCGCGAATCGTGAGATAAGAATTAATATGATAAGAATACTTTCAGATTGTTTTGTAAGTTTTTTTACTGAATATGTAGTCACTAAACAATTGAGGAAAGAAATCGAGTAATTATTTTTAATTTTTATAGTCTGCTTTCTAATATTTTTTTTTATGTTTATTATCTGTGATCTTTTTGCTGTCAGCCTGTCAAACGATGCTTTTTCATAATTTAGTGTTTTATTTTCATCGGTGGATAGATTGACCATCATAGCGTTATAGCATGTGGCTTAATTGTAATAGATTCAATTTTCACTTAGGGCAATGATTATTAAAAATTTATTTTTGTAATTATTTATTGAAAGAGACGTTATTTTACTTTATATCTGCAACTTTTGTCATCAAGAACAAGATTTTGTTTCACAAATAACAACTGTAACATCGTTCTAGTTTTAGTGTTTTTCTAAAAAAAATTGTAAAAGATAACTTTCCATATTTTGTTACCCGCAACACTAATCATAAGACTTGGTGTATAGCAAATATGAATAGTTGCGGGTATTTCAACAAAAGTAATCGCTTTAATGATTTGAGGGGATGAAGGAAAATCGCGCGACATATTTGAAATAAGTAACGAAATAGCCATAGATCTTACAGGCAAAGTCGCGAGCGAAATTCTTGTTCAATATCTATATAATTATCTATATGAATAACATTTTAAAATATATTTAAATAATAAAAAATATATTAGTTTCAACCCAATTGTTCCTACAGATAATATTATTGTCAATAAATACTTATAGTATTATGGCCATTGTTCCGTGAGAACGAGAATGTCGTGAGAGAAAATGTATCGGTGCGATAACAAATCTTCTAGACGAACTCTTGGCTCAAGTTAAAAACTGTTTACATATGAAATTATGAATTTATTTATTATTTCATTTTGTCAATATACGCTAGTTGTAGCTTCTGTTAGGTTTTCTCATGTCATAACTCAGATGTTACACAGATAATCAAATAGGCAAAGATAAAAAAGTAAGATAAAATAATTTTCAAGAGAAAAAGATTAATTGAAGCTAGATTTCATTGTGATTTAATTGGTAAAATACCAATTTAATTAGTAATTAATGATCATCTCAGTCTCGGACTGGGTAGGTAGGACTTTTGAGTGATTTGAATATCAACATTATAACATGTATCACGGCACTGGTTATTAAAATATGTCAGATTAATTCAATTAAAATAGTTTTATTTAAACCTTATAATTATATAACCACGAACGATGCTCTAATATCAACAATAATCATAAGATTTGTAAATTTTTACAATCATTTCTAAAACGCCAGCGCCTTTGAATTCGCTACTAAACGGAAATAATATTGTCAGTTAGTTGCTTGTCTTCTTTTAGTATTTGAACGCCAGTGAAACGTAAATATCATAATTATAGAGATGGAGAACGAATTGTTAGAGTTGCTGAGATTTGTTTGACTGAATTAAACAAAAAACAATTCTTTTATATATACTCATATATAGATAGATATGTGTTCTACTTTTACGCAAAATCTAATGAACAAATTCAGATGTAACTGATGTATGTATGTATAATATAACAATAAGTGTAAGCGGGCGAAGCCTCGGGAGAGTTGCTCGTGTAATATGAAACCAAAAATGTTAAAATTGTTCAATTATTAAAACAGAAATAAAAAGTCCAATTACAAAGCAAGGATAATCGTTAATTAATCGAGACTGATCCTTTCATCTTTCTTAATGAGAATCTAAAAATATATTTTTGGTAATTTAATTTAATTTCAGTTAAAAAAATCTTTTAAAAGAGCTTTAGTTAAATAAGTGCCTCTTCAAAATACTCGTATATATTTGAACGATTTCTTGACATAGATGCTCTCCAATCCTTACTAAGCGTGATGCTTATGGGTTCAATTCTATTTATGTCATTATTTCTTAATTTTACATAAAGACTATAGAGTATATAGGAAATAGCTTTTATGTTGATGTTCGTGTATCATATGAGTTAATTAAAAAATAATACAAATTTTAATCAACCTTGTAATTTGTATAATTGGCACAAAGAAAGTTTATATAACTTCAATCTTACTTCGTAAAATAATTAAAACACTACTAACATAAGTAAGTTGTAATAAGCAAGCAAGTACCTGCTACAGACACTCCGCTCTCCACTTTTCACTGAATTCTGGGGACATTGTGTGTTAACTGGCGGAATTCAAAGCCGCCCTTTACCTTGTCACCAGAGCCAATAAGACGATAATATAAAATATTAAAATTCCTCAAATGATAATCGAACCCATAACCTGTCGCGTCTACACCTCTAACCACAAACAAACTTTTACTTCGCAAATAATAAAACTTTAAACTCCGTTTACACGTTGACAGTTAAGTATAAAAGTGGAGCTATCCAGACGGCGAACACTTGGCGGGAGTGTAAAATTTTTATTTTCTTTTCATTCTCCAAGCGGACACGTTACGACGGCTAATACTGTTAAGCGATGCAGACGCGAGCGAGCGAAGCGTGTCGATGTTGAGCGAATTTATTAAGCGATGTCATAATATCGATATTTTGTAAAGGAACATTTAATATTTTCACTGTATGTCTCATCTAGCTGGGTAAACAGAAGGAACGTTATGTTAAAACACTCTGTTCCTGACATTCCTCTCAATTATTATTAGGGTAACAAGTAACATTTAAAAAAATAATTATTTTTTATATTACATCACTCGTGTGTGAAAATATAAAAAAACACCATATCTTTTGAAAATAATTGAAATTTATATTTGTAATATAATCAATCTGTCGTATTAGATTTAAGGCTTCTTATTCAGATAGAAGGATCGAGCGCTTTTAAAGCTTTCAATTATATTATTTCAAAATTTATGAATTAGATTATACTATACCGCCATTTTATATTGGATCAATCTCAGTACCAAAATGAATTAAATTATTGAGTTAGTTAGAATTAATAAGATTTAAATAATAAAATTACATTGTAAATTATTCTTTTTTTATTTCACGCTGATTCTCGCATATACTAGAGTGTCAAGACACTCCTTTCTCCGTAGTTTTCGATCAATTTTCTTAACAAAAACGAAAATATTTTTTTGATATACAATATTATTTTCCGCGAAGGATATGGAACTCATAATCGTCGACATTGTTTCAAATATTATTAACTTAACATTACCAATTAATATTTATTTAAAATTAGCTAAATATTACAAGGTGATACTAAAATCGAAAACTTAAGATCTAAGTAACGTTACTTAAAACATATATAATAAGTAATTAATGAGGCATTCTCTCACCAAGGTAGACTCCCACAGTCATTGTATAAACATAGGTTTTGCAATTCATTTCGTAGGCTCACAATTAGATACGGTAGGACAATTAGGAACTGTATGAGACTTTTGTTTTAGCTTCGCTTCGCTTGTGTGGCTAAATTTAGATTATTAGGAGTTATATATGAGAGACATACACACATACATAGTCTAAGTGCTTAAGGTTTTTGGTGCCGAACTCTGACANGATACTAAAATCTAAAACTTAAGATCTAAGTAACGTTACTTAAAACATATATAATAAGTAATTAATGAGGCATTCTCTCACCAAGGTAGACTCCCACAATCATTGTATAAACATAGGTTTTGCAATTCATTTCGTAGGCTCACAATTAGATACGGTAGGACAACTAGGAACTGTATGAGACTTTAGTTTTAGCTTCGCTTCGCTTGTGTGGCTAAATTTAGATTATTAGGAGTTATATATGAAAGACATACATACATACAAACATTCTAAGTGCTTAACGTTTTATTGCCGAAATCTGAATAGGTACAACGGGTTATAACAAACCGTTTTTACCTTTGAAGCACTAAACCCTAAAAATAACTTATAAAGTTATTTTTTTTATATATTACCTATATATAAAATCGAAAGGTCACTCACTCATCACGAAATCTCGGAAATTACATGTGCTAGGAATCTCAAATTTTGCATATGAGTTATTTATAGGACGTAAGTGCATGCTAAGAGGGGAATATGCAATATTGGACTTCTAAGGAGTTGTTTTTGGGGTTGAAAGTTTGTATGAAACTTCGTTACTACAAATGCTAGAAGTCTCAAATTTTGCATGGACGTCACATATAGGACATAGATACTCATGGAGACAGAAATTAATAATAACGTAGTTCACGCAGCCGAAGCCGCGGGCGGGCCGCTAGTAGAATAATAAAATCCTAACAATACTCGAACAGTATCGTTACTTCTAACTCGTAATAGGAAAAGTAACAATTATTGTTTTGAAGTTTCCTTCTATCTATTATTGCGAACGAAACTTTGTTAAATGTAACAGTAAAAGATATCGCTTATTTCTCTTATTTCTTGAGTTTGTTTTCTTCAAAATTAGAGCATTTGTGTTATTTCAGACAGCAGATGGGCCTTTCGTTTATTTTATATTTGCTATATATTCCTATTAGAGAAAAGTTATTATTGTTTCATTTTATTTGAAAAATATTTTTATTATATATTCTGAAAACAGATAGAAAAGAGTTTTTATTATTGTATTTAAATTAAAATACACATCAAGTCTTCTTTGTGTAAACGTTGTAGTAATTTGTACGCGTCGAAAAAACTGGATAGAAAATCTAAAATAGATCACCATCGAGTCGGTAATGGGTTCGATTCCCAATCAAAACACAAGAAAAATTTCGAAAATTGGATAGGTCTACGTGGTCAACGAATTGTCTCAACAGCAACACTATATACAATGGTATGTCCGTGTATAACACATTTGTTATTACGAAACATTAAAATATAAAATACATACAATAGAAATATTGGCAAAAGTAGGAAATGTCAACTACGAAAAGTCCATTTGAACACTGCTTCTAAGGACACTCTTTGTTTACTAATAGCTCGAAGGTTTGCATTAGCTTGATTACTTTGTGTAATCAATTCAGTAAATTATTTATTATTTAATTTAATCTCTCACATAGCAAAGTAGTGAAAGTGCAGAGGAAACCAGGGAAACCAGTGTTAGGACACTTCTTTTCTATTAAGCTACTCTCCAGCTACTACCATTTTCCGTTTTCTGCTGAATTCTGGAGGCGTTGCTTGTTAAATAGCGGGACTCAACGCCACGTTTTATCTTTTATTTTCTCCAGTAGGAATCGAACCCACTACTTGCCGCGTTTACATACAAAATATAATATTAATAAAAAAAAAGTTTTACTACAGAGAAACTGATGTCAAGTGAATGCATGATATTATTATACACATACATATCCGCCGATAATATTTGCAATTATAGCTAATAAGTGAAAGCGATTTTTCCAGTTTTCTACAACTGCAGATTTGTGTGTGTGGGTGGGTATCTAGAAAACATAAGTAATATTATCATCCACCTTACTTTATCGTCAATAATTTAATATCCCATATATATATAGTAGGGTAGGCAGTGGGGATCTCGTCTAGAAATACCATGTAGTAGTGCAGCGTAACTAAACACTGTGTTTCTTCCGTTACGAAAACGAGGAAATGAAAATAATTCATTACATCCAGGATATCGAACCTGCAACCTTCCTCTCGAATAACTTAATTTGAATGTAATAATAATAGATTATTATTATAATTTTACAATAATAATAAAAAAAAAATAGTATTTAAAGTAAACAAAAATAACACTTTAATATTCAACCCTGTTGGCTTTCCACTGGAATGAAATGACGCGGCCCAAAGTGGAACAAAGCACGACATGACTCTATAGTGTTATTAACAGAAGTGTCCATTTAGAAAATTGCTTGTGAGGGAAAATCAATTATAAAGCGAAAACGCCCAAAAAAAATACAATTTTGTTAATAAACCCTTTTTAAGTTATTGTTTTCAGGAGTTTAATGTTATTTTTATTTGTATTTGCATTTGGTGGAGAAAACGTAGTGATTCTCTGTTATCCTTATTATATTGCAGTTATATTTTTTTAGCTTCAGGCTGTATACCTCATATAGCTGAGTCGAGGGTGATGACCATACACTCCATCCCCAATTTTTGAGACATTGCTTATTGAGTGAAAGAAATCCACGGTGCACTTGTCTTCTTACCAGGCAGAAATAAGACAATTCATTCCCCAGAGTGAGAATCGAACTCACAACCGTCACGTTTACACTCAAATGAATAATAAATCCATATTCAATTACCACGTAAAAAGAAAACCTTCAATAATTACATTTTTACGAAGTCATCAACTTAGAAATAGCAAATTATGATGTTATTACACGAACGAACCTTTCATTAGGAGATTGCCTATGTGGGCTGAGAACTCAAAATGTAACGTATGACGCAAAATGTCACCTTCAACCTATGGCGGAATGGAGTTACAGTCATTTAATATTTAATATGAATTCAAATATTTTAAGATATTAATTTGATTATGTTAAGAAATTTCTTTAAAGAAAAAGAAAAATAGAAAATAGAAAAATGCCCAGCGGAAACGGACGGAACGGTGGATTCGTTTCCTATTCGGGGAATGCGAGTGGGGTGCTGCTTCACTCAACATGCAATGCCTCCAGAATGTAGTGGATAGTGGAGAGCGGAGTGTTTTACCACTAGGTGCTTACTTTGGTACATGAGATATACAACATTGATTTGCTCTAGTGTTGAGGCAAATCTCGATAAATAAAATTATGAAATATTTCTATTTCCTCTAGTGGGAATCGAACCCACTGTAAACCTGTCGTGCTTACAGTCACACGTTTGTGCTCCTGTGCACATGATATAATCTACCTATATAAAATCGAAAGGTCATTCACTCATCACGAAATCTCAGAAGCTACATGTGCTAGGAATCACAAATTTTGCATAGGAGTTATTTATAGGACGTAAGTGCTCGCTAAGACGGGAATTTGCAATATTCGACTTCTAAGGGGTTGTTTTTGGGGTTGAGTGTTTGTACATAAACTTCGTTACTACAAATGGTAGGAGTCTCAAATTTTACATGGACGTCACTTATAGGACTCATGGAGACAGAAATTAATAATAACGTACTTCACGCAGGCGAAACCGCGGGCGGGCCGCTAGTTATAATATAAAATTATTCGTATGTATTATAGCGAAATAATATACGCATTATGAGAGTTAAGTTACATATTGATTTGGGGTTTTGGTAAATATTTGTCTATTATCATGTTACGATGCTCGATAGGTAATACATATTTAGTATGTTTAAAACATTATACGTTGCTATCATGGCATAGTTAATTCGCCTTTGATTCTATACGTGTTGGTTGTAGGTTCGATTACTGTTTAGAAAAAAAATGATATATAAAGCTCATTGTTAGTTTTGGTCACAGAAAAAGTAATATTTCTAAACTATTTAAATAATTAGGACTGCTTTTATTCTATAGGAGCTGGAAAATGAAAAAAAAAAAGAATAATGACCCCGAATAGAGATTATATCGAACCTACAATCATCATATTTCCATTCAGACATTGTACCACTGCGCTGTGATGGTCGTTTGCATGCCGGAATGTATGCATGCATATGCTTCTATGCACGGGGCATGTATGTATGCATATGAGTCATTAATAACCAGGCTTAGGTTTAAATTTAATATAAGAAACCTTCGTCTTAGTTAGAAATATTTCGGTGTAGAACAGCTTAAAGCTTTTCGCCGTATAATGTATAGATACAGAAGTTCTATTGACAATACACTCCGTTAGCCCACGGAGCTTAACGTCGCGTTTTGTCTTGTGCACAGGTAAATGAAAATAATTAATTCCTCCCGATCTTAAATCAGCTTCACGCTGAATCCCGCACACAGCAGGGTAGGCAGAGGGAACCTAGTGTTAAGACACTCCGTTCCCCCCACTTTCTGCCGAATTCTGGAGGCAATGCGTGTTGCGTGACCACGATATAAAATTTAAAATAATTAATCTTTTCTCCAATTAAATTCGTTGCAGGAAATTTTGTTATTATAAAGTAGATATCATTTTAAATTTTGTATTTCAAAATGAATTAACAAAATTATTTTAAAATTGTGCTTAAAAATGGCTCGTTTTTGTGGACATTTAATTTAAAAGAAAATGTCACTTTAATTAAACATTTTACGATGAAAGTGTATTTTGATAAAATTGTATCTTTTTTTAAATTCTTAATTATTTCCGCGTTGTTTTATTTTTGTGTTCATTATTTATTCATCCCTGAAACGGCTTGGCCGATTTTGATGGCCTTTATCCTTTTTTGGTGCTTAAATAATAAATAATAAGTAAGTAATGTTTTTTTATTGAGATCTAAGCGCCAAATGTATATATTTATCAAAAAAAATCCAGCTTCACGCTTTATCCCGCACACAGCAGGGTAGGCAGAGGGAATCTCGTATTAAGGCTCCGTTCCCCACTTTCCGCCAAAATCTATATCCATTCGGGGCACTAAACTCTTCACAGCAAAATATCCAATTAGGAGAAAATGAGAGTAGTGTCTTAAACAGTAGGTTTTTTCCACCTTATTTGATATGCCAGATAAAATCTAAGAAAACAATCTAACAGAAGTACTTACCTATGAGAGAGGAGCGACACCTTCCGACTGACATTTTGTGGTTTATCTGCAACGAAAATAATATTATATATTCAAATAGTTCAATGTTAAACATTTATTTTAGAGTTAAAACGTTCTCATGCTATGTAAGTATCTATATTTAATTTATTTATTTGACTTTTGTAAAAGTTGTTATAGTAAATTTAGAATTTGTTTAATTAGATGTGTGGAAGTAAATGATTAAAAATATTATTCTAAATCAGCTTCACGCTGTATCCCGCACATACCAGGGTAGGCAGAAGGAACCTTGTGTTAAGACATTTTGTTCCCCACTTTTGCCGAATTCTGGAGGCATTGCGTGTTGAATGGCAGAACTCAACGCTGCGCTTTGCCTCGACACCAGAGCGAAGAAATGGAAATATAAACGTAAATAAATATTTCACTTCCCCGAGTGGGGATCGAACCCACAACCGTCACGTTACAGTCACACCCTCGTGCCGCTGCGCCATGACGGCCACGACATATTATTCTATTGTATATACATTTTAATCAGATGAGTTTTGCAAGCTTTCTGAATGAATAAATATATAATAATATTCTTTACGTATTATTCTTATATAGATTTAGTTGTCATACTAACTTCTACAATACCCCTAATTAAATACTAACAAGGAAAACGTGATACTAATGTTGAATACCTCCCCTAATCAAATATAATTATTACGTGCCAGCAATTAAGGGATGGTTCCAATTATATACGGATATATTTGTATAGAGATAAAATGGCACTATCATAAGATAATGAAACGTTGATTAATAATTTTGTGAATATATGCTTAATTTTAGTTGGTTTATTTCTAATCAGATAATTAGTTTCACGCACGTTATATACGGAATACACCGTATATAGCAGGGTAGAGAGAGTGACTAGTGTTGAGACATTCCGCCCTCATTTTCCGCCGGTTTCTTGGAGTCATTGTGTGTTGAGTGGTGGAACTTAACGCCACGCTTTTGTATCGACACTAGAAGCGATATCTGATTAATATCTGATAAAAATATGTTATTTACCATTGATATACATAAAAGTAGAGAGAGCATAACCTAATATCAAAGAACTCCGTTTCAATATCGTTCTGTCTTAATTTGAGACATTGTACATTGATTTACCGTACGCATTTCATTATACCAGAAAAAAGAAATAAATTAATTCTTTCTTCCGAGTGGAAATCGAATCCACAACCATCTCGCTTGTGACAACGACGGCCTGACTTAAAAAGAAAATATAAAAAAATCAATGTTTAGCATATAGGCAAAACATTTATTTTCTTTTGTCCGTTCAACTTCCCTTCCATTATTTTTTTGCTTTCCATGTGTTTGCTTTTTTTTCTATCAATGATTGATGAGTATACCAACAATGAAACATGGCAGCTAAGACCAACTAGTAGTTTATTTTTTGTGAACATAAATCGTTAAGATAGATCGTTTTCTAAACAGCCTTAAAAGCTGTAAACAGCAAATTCTTTATTCCAATTTATTTTATATTTTTCTTTTAAAGAACACTTGTACTAAAATAGTGTAATTAATTTTTATAAAATGCAACTAATGAGAAACTTTTGTGAGAGTTAAAAATATTATTTTTATTTCTCGTTGACCCACTTTCGACAATTTTCTTTAAATAGTGTTTAAATAGCCCATTCACCTTGTACTTGTGTACTTTAATATGGTAAATTATTTTTATTTGGTATATATTATAACTAGTTTTACACGCGGCTTGATTCTCTAAGTAAAATGGAAATAAGTAAGAATTGCATAATGCTCTCGGAGGCTCTACCGTTTTTTCTCTCTTTTTAATATTAAAAATACTATCATATAATTATTATTCCGCCATCATTTAGATATATAAAATAATATTTTTCAAGTAATATTTATCTTGTACGCGCTATGCTATTTACTTAGGAAAAGTTAGTTAAGCTTTGGAACTTTCGCTTTCCGTTATACTGAAGTTAATTATAAGTTCTATTTTAAACATTAATAAAAGGTTAGTGATTTTCTTATATTTAAAATAATAATATTATTATTTAGACAAATTGAATAATTTAATATTATTTAAGTGTAAAATTATTGTATTTTTCCTAATTTCCTTTTATTTCCAAAATTCACAATACAAGCATATTCTTCCGCATCTCATGCAATTAACTAAAAGTCAAACAAACTAGAATTACTCAGAACATTCCCATCTCAAAGAGGAAGCATACCTCATAAAGACATAATAAAGAAAAACATTGCAATAAAAATTCTTTTTTCTTAAGGCCAACCGATTACCATCTTGAGAATTCTTCTTGCAAGTGTCATTAGATACGATCATACAATTACTATTATATATAAAGTGCGTTTTTATTGAAATATATCTTCAATTTCTCACGTTCTCGTTGCATCAGCGATGGTCCTCGGGAAAAAAATGGTTTTGCAATTGCAAGAATTGCAAGAATCGAGAGAAAGTCTCGATTATTTACTACGTAATCGAATACTCCAGACCGGATCGTCTGTTGACGCCTTAAACGGTGGAGGAAGTATGTTTCCTTCTGTTAAGTTGATGTCGTTGATAAACCATTTTTGATTGGTTTATGTTGAAATGGTTTTAGTTATTGGAAAATATATGAGGAGATAAACATTTTTTTTAGATTTAAAAAGACACAAGAAAAGAAACAAGAAAAAACATGCATGTTTTTAGAGAAATATAAAGTTTGATGTTAAATTGGTAAAAAATGTGGAAGCTTTTGAATAAAATTATTTAAAATATAAAACGGCAGCAAAAACAAGAATTTAGTATTCGCTAACCTTTAGATTGTTTACAATTGTAATAACGATGTAATACGTAATAAGTAGGTACTATGAACTGATTATGTAAAAAACTACATAATGTTTTATCACTACCAATTGAGAAAGTTAACAGTCTTATCAATTTTTCCTGTTAACTATAAGATTCAATTAAATCATCTAAGTACATTTTGTGGACGCCGTCGTGACCCAGTAAGCGCGACACTTGTAGGTTCTATTCCCACTCGAGGAAGTGAATGAAAGAGTATTTAACACGTAATGCTTAGAGAATTCGGCGGAGTAGTAACACCAGGTTCCCTCTTCCTATACTAATATGTATAGCGTGAAGCAAAAAAAAAGTATATTATACAAATATACTTACCTATCTATGTATGTACAAAGAAATTTTCATACACTAGTCGTACATAGTAAAAGCTGTAATTTTTCACGGGAAATTAGGGATTTGAACCCAATCCCTGAAAACCAAACTACAAATAGACTGTTTACTACTTTTACTACTAAAAAACAGTTTACATTCTATTATATATTTATTTTTCAAACATTTCAAGTGCATAATAATAAAAACAAAACAAAACTTAACTATTGAGTGACAATAAGACGTACTAGAAATACTCGTATATCTAGTTCTCATTTAAAACGAGAAGGTCGTTTTTTGTGGTATTTTGGTTCAATCTATGCAGATTGAATTTGTTGTATCAGTTACCTACTTTATTGAAAATAAATATTTTATTTAAAATATTCATTTTATACTTAAAAAGATAGATTTAAGTTTAAGTACCAAAAATTATGTATATTTGGTTCGAATATCACAACCGTGCGAGAGTATACGAGATAGATTGTGGGTTCGACTCCCACTCAAGGAGATGAAATATTTAAAATTTACATTTTCTCGCTCTGGTAACTAAGTAAAACGCGGCGTTAAGTTCCGCCACTCAGTATGCAATGCCTCCAGATTTCGCCGAAAGTGGCGTACGGTCTTGTAACACTAGGTTCAAAGAATCTACCTATAGTAATTTCTTTGGATTTAAACACTTAGATCAATTTGCAAAAAAAAACGTAGAAGCAGCCTATATTCATTTAAAATAGTTTACTTCTTAATTAATGATGTTTTGATAGAATTGTAATAAGTTCCATAAACACAATTTTCCAAGAAAGAAAGAGAGAAAGAAAGAAAGAAAAAAAGAAAGAAAGAAAGAAAAGAAAATAAAATACAGTTTTCCTTGTAATCTCTAGGTATCAAAGTTCAGAGGTAGAACTAACATTGTATCCTTACAACACATTATGAAACAACGTAAATGAGTTTAGTAGAAGCTGTAAAATAATTTACAGACGGCACTAAATCGTTCTTAGAGGCTTTATAAAGTAATTTATGTAGAAATTCATATTCATTAAGGAAAACGTAAAGAAACAACTTAAAAGGAAAATGTTATAAAATATATTACAGTATATGTACTGTGTTGTATTATATTAAATTAGCTTTTATTTAGAATTACATGAGTTTATATTAAACTAGCGGCCCGCCCGCGGCTTCGCCTGCGTGAACTACGTTATTATTAATTTCTGTTTCCATGAGTACCTACGTCCTATAAGCGACGTCCATGCAAAATTTGAGACTCCTAGCATTTGTAGTAACGAAGTCTCATACAAACTTTCAACCCCAAAAACAACCCCTTAGAAGTCGAATAATACAAATTCCCGTCTTAGCGAGCACCTACGTCCTATAAGTAATTCCTATGCAAAATTTCAGATTCCTAGCACTTGTAGTTTCTGAGATTTCGTGATGAGTGAGTGACCTTTCGATTTTATATATATAGATTTAGAGTAAATAAAGTGAACTTAGTGTTAATACATTCCGTTCTATACTTTACGCTAGAATCGAGATAATACACCACCATAATACGCTGTCCAGATAATACGCTTTGGTGTCGAGGCAAAACGCGGTGTTGAGTTCCGCCACTCAACACGCAATGCTTCTAGACTTCGGCGGAAAATAAGAAACGGAATATCTTAACACTAGATTCCAGCGTGAAGCTATAAAAACAATAATTAATGAATATTACGACGATTTTCATGTACAGTACATGTATTTCCCTACGAAAACTCCAATATTAATTACATCTAGTAACTAATACTTAATGTATAAATATAAATAAATATTCGTATATATAGTATATGATTTACTCTTGTAGACACGACTGTCTTAAGTAATTTGACTCTTTAAAGAAGGCCATTTTAAGTAAACAAAAGTTACAAATCTAATATTTTGGAGATAGAAATGATTTCAATGAGAATAATAAACATTATTACACTTAATAAATCCGTTCAGGGCATATGTTTGTTAAGATGACGGTTGTAGGTAAGCACGGCGTTAAGTTCCGTCGCGGGAAAGTGAGGAACGAAGTGTTTCAATATTAGGTACTCTCTGCCTTCTTTGCTACCTAAAAAAAGTCAAGAGAATCTTCAAAATTGAGCTTCAAACTGCAAGAAAATTGAGTTGAAATTGACTAGAGTGTTTTAAGAATCTGCTTCTTGACCACAGGTTACAGAAAACCATTTAAATTTCTCATACTAAACATAACTAAAACACAAAAAAACAATAGGAAATAAGCGAAAAGTTACCATAAATATAATTGAAAAAGATGTTTCCGAAACGAATGTGAAAAATGAACGACACGCTCTCTCGCTAACAAAAACTAAACTAACTTTCACACAAGTTGGATAATTAAAAGAATGTTATAACAATACGTTATATCAACTATTATAACTGATAGTTAACTTTAATTTAACCAGATACGGTTATTAACTTACAAATGTTAAAAAAATTGCGTTATATGTAGAGATGCTTGTTCCGCTTTGTATCAATTAGTTGAGGTAACCTATTGGGTGGGGAAAGGAATAAATTTGTTTTAATAATTATAAAAATGAATAAATGAAATCTATATATATAAAATCGAAAGGTCACTCACTCATCACGAAATCTCAGAAACTACATGTGTTAGGAATCTGAAATTTTGCATAGGAGTTATTTATAGGACGTATGTGCTCGCTAAGACGGGAATTTGCAATATTCGACTTCTAAGGGGTTGTTTTTGGGGTCGAAAGTTTGTATGAAACTTCGTTACTACAAATGCTGGGAGTCTCACATTTTGCATGGATGTCACTAATAGGACGTAGGTACTCATGGAGACATAAATTAATAATAACATAGTTCACGCAGGCGAAGCCGCGGGCGGGCCGCTAGTATTTAATAATTTCATTTCTTCGCTCTGGTAACGCGGCAAAGCGCTTCCAGAATTCGAAGGAAAGTGGGGAACGGTAGTGTTTTAATAGGCGCAGAGTATTAACACTAGGTTCCCATGTTCCCTCTACTTACTATACTAAATGCGTGTTACAGCGTGAAGCTAACAAATAAATATAAATTAGACATACGTTAAAGCTATTCTCACGTTCCTAGTTCACACATTATGAAACAGCCATTATATAACTAAAGACTATTAGATTTAACATGAAGTGACGTTTTCGAAAAGTGCTAACATTTGTTATTTGTATGCTAGAGAAGAGTTTTCTAATTGATTCGTAAATTGTGAAGCGAGTAGTGTTTGACGTTTTATTATGTAATTGTCAGTTTTAAATAATTAAATGGTAGACCACCCAACGACGTGGTATGTTTCACCAAAGCTAAGATAAATATACTAAACTAGCGGATGCGCGCAGCTTCGCCTGCTTATTTGTTAGGAGTGAATTCTGATAAACCATATAGCACTTGTTCAATGAAATATTTTTAAGTCTAAATTTCAAATTTTATTAAAATCGGTGGCCATTTAAAGATTTTTCCATAAAAAGTTTAAACCCCTTATTTGCACCCTTAGGAGGAGAATTCTAGAAGACCATGAAACACGTGTTCAATTAAATACTTTTAAAAATCTAAATTTCAAATTTCATAAAAATCGGTGCCGATTTAATTATTTTTCCATACAAATTTTCAACTCCTATTTCACCCCTTTAGGGTTAAAATTTTTCAAAATCCCTTCCTAGTTCAGATTACGAAAGTAAACATCTGTCCAAATTTCACGTTTCTACGCACAGCGGTTACGGCTGTGCGTGCGTCTTACCTCAGTCAGTGAGGACAAGTCCTTTTATATATATAGATAATTGTTTTAAAACTTGGTTCCCTCAGTTTTTCCTGTTATTTGTGTGAAAAAGGGTATATCTTAAAATATATATCGTCAAATACAGAGAGAAATAGAAAAATACATCTAAAGTAAGAGGTATTTTTTTTGCTACAAATTTATAGCTTCTAGCAACAGGACCACATGTGGTGAATATTTTCTTTCTTGTATTCTTAATATTTTATTTATATTACTGTTGGACCAAATTAAATTAATATATATTATTTAGTTATTTTACTTTATCATGATATTATTAAAAATAAATATTGGTTTATTATATTTTTTTACTACAGTAAAAACTAGATTATCCGGCCCTCAGTTATACGGATTCGTGATTATTCGGACTCCGGACGGATTATTATGAGGAAATCTAAGAAAATTTATATGTACGTAAATGTGTATAATTTGTATGTTGGAGAATGTAAAAAATTCTTAATAAGCGTTGAAGCGTTCTTAACATTCGTTTATCCGGATTTTCGATTATTCGAATGATTTTCGATTATTCGAACAATAAATCCGGTTAATCGAGTTCTATGTAGCTCTAAGCTTAGATTTTAGGTCATTACTTATATAATACAAGATTCCATGTTGAATTTAGCAACCATAGAATTGTTTTACATCAAGTTATTCTATTCTAGAGTGATGGGTGTCCACTCGTCATGTAACATTGCAAAATTAGTTTTGGATCAAGGTTCGCTTAATTTTATTTCGAACGCTCGATGAATATGTATAGCTTTTTGGTAACTCTATCATTTTTATAATTTTATTTTAGTGTCAAATCACTTACTTTGTAATCGGTGTGTAGTGTTTTTATTCTATATAACATTTTTTAGGGTATGTATGTATGTATTACTTAAAATCCGCGGCGACGAAAGCTTGGCTTTGCATTTGTGTGAGTGTACACAAATAATAGTAGATGGAATGACATTTTCAAGCTTTACATCCCTTATTTGACGTATTTAATTACAACATAAAGGAAAATCACGTGTTTATTATTATTATTAAGCTTCACGAATCCCGCACATAGCAGTGTAGTCAGAGGGAACCTAGTGTTAAGATACTCTGTTCCCCACTTTCTGTCCAATTCTGGAGGCATTGCATGTTCAGTGCACCTCGACACCAGAGCGAAGAAATGGAAATATCTCCCTCTGTTACCCTGCTGTGTGCGGGATACAGCGTGAAGCTGTCCTTTTGGTGATCACTCACATAAAGGTAAAGTTCAGCTTACGCCTCGTGGATTGTACGTATAATGCACATCAAACTCATGGCAGGAAGATAGATCGGTTGAGATCATATCAATCAAAATCGATGGAATAAAGTTTGCAGAGAAGCAATGCATAATAAACATATTTGTAATGTCAAAACAAACATATTCCTTTAGAAGCCATTCTTGCTATGGTTGAATATTATTTCCTGATATAAAGTAATTTTATGATTACAGAGAGCAGCAGCAGGCAGGGAGAGCACCAGGGTAAGGAGAACCCAGTGTTAAGATACTTTCGTTCCTCATTTTCCACTGAATTTTAAAGGCATTGCGTGTTAGACCGAGATCCCAGGGTCCCCAGACCTATGTCATTTTAGCAAAAGAAAAAATTGTATTTTTTTGTGGATTTCAATAAGAAAAAGAATGTTCTACATAAAAAATTGTCGTAAAGCCTACTTTTATTATAGTGAACGTAACTTAGGATAACGAGAAAATAAATAGGACACGAAATATATTCGCAAATTATTTTAATTTCAACATTTTGTATAAAATGNACCTCGACACCAGAGCGAAGAAATGGAAATATCTCCCTCTGTTACCCTGCTGTGTGCGGGATACAGCGTGAAGCTGTCCTTTTGGTGATCACTCACATAAAGGTAAAGTTCAGCTTACGCCTCGTGGATTGTACGTATAATGCACATCAAACTCATGGCAGGAAGATAGATCGGTTGAGATCAAATCAATCAAAATGGAATAAAGTTTGCAGAGAAGCAATGCATAATAAACATATTTGTAATGTCAAAACAAACATTCCTATGTAAGCCAATTCTGCTATGGTTGAACATTATTTCCTGGTATAAAGTAATTTTATGATTACAGAGAGCAGCAGCAGGCAGGGAGAGCACCAGGGTAAGGAGAGGGAACCCAGTGTTAAGATACTTTCGTTCCTCATTTTCCACTGAATTTTAAAGGCATTGCGTGTAAGACCGAGATCCCAGGGTCCCTAGACCTATGTTATTTTAGCAAAAGAAAAAATTGTATTTTTTTGTGGATTTCAATAAGAAAAAGAATGTTCTACATAAAAAATTGTCGTAAAGCCTACTTTTATTATAGTGAACGTAACTTAGGATAACGAGAAAATAAATAGGACACGAAGTATATTCGCAAATTATTTTAATTCCAACATTTTGTATAAAATGGAAGAAAAAACAATCTTAGATATTTTTTTAACAGAGTCCTTATTTTTCATACATTTTTTTCCTTTTACACGAGAATCTTGGCAATGTACAATTATTCCTTTTAATATAAATCGTTCTAAACGCTTTTAGGCGTATGATTGCTGTACTTTGTTGTATAGAAAAATGGTTACGTTTTATAAAAGCTAAAATGTTCTTTAAATTTTAGTAGTCAAAATCAAATGTAAAATTTGTTTTTGGTATAAAATATTATATTACGATATATTCTTTACCTTCACGCATTATCCCGCAAAATAAAGAGAACCGAGTGTCTAGACTGTAGGTTAACTTTTTCTAGACATTGCATTTTGGGTGGCGAATTTAAAAAAAATAAATTAAACCATTCCACTGGACATCGAACCCATAACTATCGATTACAGTTAAGCACTGTTACCTTCAAAGTGTCGTTCATATTCAAATTACGTTAAAATATATAAAACACTTTCAAAAATCATTCTTTTTAAATTTTGCACCTCCGAAAAGATCTTTGTAAAAAGGGAACCTACCAATAAGTCACTTCGTTCTCTACGTTTTTTTAATTAATTATATCTTGGAGACATTTAATTGTAAGTAAAAAAAATCTATAAATAAATATAAATAAAAATGTATTACAACACTATTAAAATATTTTTTATGAGCAAGTGTGCAAAAAAAGTGATACATCACTAGCTGAGTTGCATTATGCATTTGCATATAACTGTTAGTCAATTTTGTGTGTATCGAATTAGTAATTAGATAATTCGTTTGACCTTACTTTATACGATTGCAGCCGTCTGTCTACATTTTTGTACTGAGGCCAAAGTATGTAAATTTTCTAGTAAATCTAAAACTAAATTCAATTTCTAATACCTTGGTCGTGCCATTGACAAGGAATCTAGGAATTTTATTATTATTCATTTTGATTTATTTATCTTTTTATCAGGGAAAAGGGAATTGAATCCACTACCATCGTGCCGCTGGACCACGACGCGACGGTCTGAAAATTATATTGTTTTTATATTTGTACGCGCGAGATCTAGATATATCAACAATGCACCCTCAACGCCTTGTTTATATCTAATTCCGGTCAATTAAAAAAAATTTAAGCTCAAATTTTCTTCTAGTAGGAATCGAAATCCCTTAGTTGCAATCAACCCCAAAAATTACTTACTAATATAACAAGTAAATCCCAAAAAAATATAATTATCAAGAATATTTACAGATTATGGCTTACTCTAATCTAGACCTTAGTCTACTACATATTAAGCAAAATCATTTTAACCAAATCGACTCCACGACTACCCTCCTACAATTTATGACTAAAATATCAGATTAGAATCCACTACCATCAAAGAGGCAATAGTAATATCACAAGGAAGTGTTACCCGTTGGTTTCCAAGCATAATTGTGCAACATGTTAGATAATAACCACAATTTAGATTTACTAATGTTTTACTACATAACGTTCATGATCGTTAAATAAAAAATAATAGAGAAATTCACTAAATATTTAAGATGTTACTTTGTAATTATAATTTTTTACTACATAATACCTACTATAAAGGCCGTTGTAGCACAGTGGTAAGAACGTGTGACTGTAAGCGCGACGGTTGTGGTTTCGATTCCCTCTCGTGAGAATAAATTATTATTTATTAATATTTTGATTTCTTCGCTTTAGTAACAAGGCAAAAAGCAGTGTTTAATGGAGTGAGGATTCGATGGACACTGGGGAAGGGAATGGTTTAACACTAGGTTCCCTCTGCCTACCTTGTTCATTATTACATAAAATAAATATTAAGTAGCACTGTAATAAATTATATTATTTGATATTAACGGGAAAGCTTTCAAGTTATATACATAAATGATTCTTAAGACTGTATTTATTACTGTCATTACCGATATTATGTTTTTCAATAGAGATAGAAGTGTTTCGTAAATACAAAATAAATTTTTGTATATATTTCAAATAAATATATTTTTATGATTAATGTCGAGTTTGGAAATTATAGGTGAGTGGAAAGTCAATGTGTTGGTCCTGTAATAATTTGAGTAAGACAAAGGACGGCGTTGAGTTTCGTCACTTCTTTCGAATCCGGATGGAAGTGAAGAGTGGAGAGTCTTAACTCTTCTCACTTCTTAAATCTACCTTGCTTTTCACGTAGAAAAACACGAGAAAAAAATCGTAAGCTGTTGATCAATGTCATTATTTTCTCCTTATTTAGAAACATGTACGTTTAAGATGATATTACCTAATGCTGTAAGCTAACTAGAAAAATAAATAACATAATATTTGAAATAAAAAATATCCCCCAATTCAGTATCGAATAGACAACCATCAATATAAATAAAAATCTAAATAATGTGCTTTAAAAATCGGTCACAAAATAAAATTGAATATGGCAACTGCCAATGGAATTACCGAGGCGTACTAAAACCGAGTTTATTTTAGTTTGAAACAGTTGGGTTGCTTGTTTAGTGTTAACTATGCGTATACACCTAAAAGTTTGTAACTGAAAATCTAAATTTATATCTAAAATGGTGACAAAAGATTACAATTAAGGGATTTATTTAGATAATGGCCGGAGCAATTAGGTAATTTTGTTTGTTTTTGTGTTAATTTTACTTATATATTATTCTGAGGCTACAAGCGTGCGCCAGTAAACAGGATAAGTTGTAGGTTCGATTTCCATTCGAGGAAATAAAATATTTTATATTTTCATTTTCTAGCTCTGATAACTCTGGTTAAGATTGAAAGTGAGAAAAAGAATGGGAACGAAGGATCTTAACGTTAAATGCGGGATATAGCACGAAGCAAATTTTTTTATAATGATATGTTACACTTAATTTTTATAGCTTATCTAAATAATTGATGTTTCTCTTACCATCTAGGAAATGCGTGAGATAAAAGAAATTGAAATTCCATGCTCATGCCATGAACTTTTCCAAAGCTTTTTAGCAGAAAACAGTTAAGCAAAATTGTAAGAATCTTACTAATTCAGACGTATTATCTAAGAGTGCGTAAATTTCATTTCTTTTCAAGATGTAGATTGAATCATTAAGGTCAGGTCGTTAGGGATGAGAACTTTCACTTTATCAAAATCAAGATATTCTTAATTCATTTAGGCCATTACGAGCACTTTTAAGTCAAGTTGTATAAAAATGTCAGTAGTATCCTACAGAAACCTGCGACCAGCTCAGGAGGCAGTTCCGCTGCCTGCTGAAGAACCACCAAGAAATTCAACAGTTACTCTGTCTTTATCAAATAGAATAAGTTTTTATGTGCCATATTTTTACTTTCTCTATTTTGTCTTTGTTAAGATAGACATATTATATATCGTATATATGTACATATATATGTTAGAATGAAATTTGAATTCGCTATCATTATCACGATTTACAGGTCAGTGAAATAAATCATTTTTTCAGCTTCACGCTGTATCCCGCATATGACAAGGTAGGCAGAGGGAACCTAATGTTAACATACTCCATTCCCCCACTTACCGATTTTTTGGATTCATTGCGTGTGGCGATGCTCTTTCCAAATTTCGAAACATTGTGTGTTGAGTGGTGTAAGTCAACGCTACAGTATATCTATTAGCATGGGTAAATGAATATATTTTTAATATAAAACTTCCCCCAAATTAGAATCGAACACACAACCATACAGAGAGACACTAACGCTCTCAATCAGTTATCTTAGTACAAATTCAAAATCAATACTAAAACTGGATCCGTTTACATAAATACCGACTTAATTAATCGAGATAGGGTAAAATAGACCTTAAGAAACAATATTCAATGTCTTGAAAGGTCAAGTATCGCACAAGTAGACATTCCAAACTAAACTAGGCTAGTTTTATGTATACATTTAAATATCAGCTTATCTTATAAATGTGGTTTTTTATATTTTTTATTATCATATATCGACTCTATATCCCGCATACAGAAGGTAGGTCAAGGGAACCTAGCGTTAAGATCCTCCGTTCCTATGCTCTACTATATTTTCGATACGTCGCGTGTTGGACGTCACTTTTGGAGCTGATGGAATCATTAATGATGTTAAGTGTGTAACAGTATATAATAATTAGAGAGCTTTATGTGGTATAGGCTTATCTAGTCGACATATATATACAATATTATTTTTATAGGGTTAAGTACCTTAAAAGATAAAATTGAACCCTTATAACATCGCTTTAGTGGGTCGGTCCGTCTGTCAAGACCATTTATTTCGATATTACGTAGAGTGAAAAATATATAGTAAAAAATATGAGCATCAATGCTTCGTTTACATTAAACCAATTCTATTACAAACTTATCAATTTAATTAATTTCATAGAAAATGAGTATACACGCCCGCAAACTTAAGCTTGTCACCTTTTAAAACTGAAATTAGTACAGAATCATCGGTGTGCGAATCAGGTTCACACTTGACCGGTTTTTTTAAAATAACCTTGCAAAATCCACTATGTTGACATTGACAAGTTCAAGTAAGATGCAAATTTTATAATAAAGGATTCGTATACGTACACTACACGTACGTATAGAAATAGTATTTAAGGGAAAACAAGAAAGTGCAGTTCGTTTTGCAATCTAGCTACTAATAAATGGGACAAAAATTGGGAAGCGGAGTGAATCTTTATTATATTCTTTCTCCTTAATTATGGAGAAGGCTTTGTAAGCTTCAAAAACAATACACACCAGCAACTATTAATTAGATATCAATATAATTAAAAAATACATAAAATTTAATTTAAAAATTCAACAGCCAATCCCAACTTTCCGCTGAATTTACTCGTTATACATAAGGGGCGACGGAACATAACGGTGCGTTTTACTGTTTTTAAATTTATTCCTTTAGCCTCTAAATTTATATTTTATGAATTTTAAAATTATAAACTGGGTTTGATATTAAAGAAAAACAAAGAATGGTTGAAAAGCAAAAAATGATTTGGGAACTGGGAAGACATGTTGAAGAAGTTTTAAAAGTTACTTAAGTTGTAATCTGTAGTTATAATAAAATCGATCGGTGTCTGTACATATATAAGAAAAAAATGTTATTTAAATATTCATTTTATAGAACGAAAGCAATGTAAATTTTTTAAATTACATTTTTAATTTAAATTTAATAAATTTCATATTAAATTTTTGTCTGCGTTATGTGTTCACTCTTATTTGAGAAAAATGGCTGAACCGATTAAATGCGATTTGCTCTATTGTATTTTAGCAAGTTTCTCAAAATTATAATGTTTAATTGTAATTATAATCTGTTTATGAATTAAAAAGTACATTTTAAATAATACAGTTCGACAAAATTTCTATAAATTACTGTTTTAAGCATTACTTTAGAAATTGTTTTTAAATTGATATTATTGACAAAGTAATACGGATTGGTAAATAAATAATTATGTAGTTCACGCGGGCAAAGCCGCGAGCAGGCCGATAGTTAGTAAATATAGGTAAAGTAGATTTTAATGACAGTAGGACATACATACATGGTATGTAATATGAGTTGGGAAATTAGAGACTGGCTTGAGTCTAGGTATCTTTATAGTAAGTTTGGGACATAAGTTTGCAAGAAATTTCTTATAAGCTTAAGAATTTAGCATGTCCTTAGGTAGTGCTGGGAAAAGGGGGACAATTTCTACCTAGCTTGATGAGAAAATATGGCTTAGCAGTTTCCAGGAGGCGCGGCTTCAAATTCCCCTCTACGCTCAAACTTTATACGTTTTCTCTTATAGTTTTGCAACATTATAAACTGTAAAGAAATCTTCGGTTGGAGGGTTAAATTTGAATGACAAATATATCATTTAATATTTATTTATTATACTATGAATATATTTGAAAATGTACTATTTTTAAAAGCTCCATTATTTAAATAATTTATATCCATTACAAAACAATTTAAATTTAGATATTTTTTTATTTTTTAAAATAGAAAAATCTAGGTAAGTATGTTGCTGGCCAAATTTTATGGGAACCTATTATACCGTAACCGTATTAGTTGTATAATAACACTATTTATTATTACATATTCATAATTTATCACACAACATTAGACAACTTTCACTATATTATGTTCTTGATGTGTGACATAATAAATATATGTTGAGATTTATCTATTATAAAACATATATACAGATCTAGCAGAAACATCTATAATTTCTAGAATATAAAATAATCGACAAAACCGGTAAAATATTTGTAGCTATTAATCTAGGAAATTAATTAAATAAATAATAAAAAAAAAACTTACATTATTTATATTACAACTGGCAACACGCACTTTATTTTTTTTTTTTAATTATTAAAAAGAACGTTTAAATATGCGTCGCGTTTGGTTCACGAAGTAGGACTGAGGAATCGTCGCAGGCGCAGGTGAATGTGAACGTCACTACCACTCTTGTTTCGCGTTATAACCCGACTCGGGAGAAATACGTTTCCTTATTACGAACCCATAATAATTGCTTACCTTCTTAAATTATTCAGTTTATCATATATGAGTGTTGTGCATTGAACTTTGCGGTCTATTTGAGATCGATTGTCATGCATCTCATGTCCCGCTCATTTTTATTCAAAGCCATATTCATATACATTGGTCTCTACTATAAATAGACCATTCCATATTATTATTTCCACTTACTAATAGCGGGAAAAGGAGAAAATCGTATACCGTTAAATGTTACGGTTTTGTAAAACAATATGGACACGTGGGGGAAAAAAATGGCAAAAAAGGAAGATGACAGGCGAATGCTCTTGTCATATAATTCCGCATATTTCAAGCGGTAAAACTAGTATTTTTGTGTGCCTTTTTAAATGTGACTACGTCAAAGAATACATCTGTATATTATAAGTATTATTATTTGTTCTTTATAGGATTCGAAATCGATACTTTTTTTACGTTTTTTTTGTTTTTAATTTTAATAATGTTGATTGCATTCTGGCTATAAGCTTTTGTATTCATTAAAAATATTATAATTTCATGAAGTGAAATTAATTTCTATAAATAAAACAACAACGCGATTTATTTTTTTACTTTTTCTTTTTATTAACTCTTTATTAAAATTATTTTGGGAAATTTCAAATTATTTTTCAAAATTTCTCACCATATGTGAGAGAAAAGAAATAAAAAATTTTATACGAAATAATTTTTAATCATTTATTTTTGGTAAAATATAGAGACACTATATAAGGTAGGTTAGGTATACTAAATATATATTAAAGTACACATCGATAGATGACTTCTTTTTATTGTTTCAATTATTAACAATGTAAGCTCTGTAAAAATATATACAATGCAAAATAAATAGTTTATTTTTTATTATTTCTTGCACATATCCTACAAACTGGTAGGAAATCCCAAGGTCCGTTTCAAGGCGGAGATGCGTACAGGAATGTTGATAAAGCTTTTTATAATAAATTATTTATAGCCACATGTGTAGCGTAGGTTCTAGTAGGTTGTTTTTTTCATCACCGATAAGTTGAGACGATCATTTCGATGGTCGTGGGTTCGATATCTAAGCACAATTGTGTTGATGTTTTTTTAATTTTACGTATTCCGCATTTAGCATCGTATCTAGTGGTAAGACACTCTGTGTTCCACTTTCACATTTTGGAGATATTGCGGGTTGAGTGAAGCAACTCTACGCCGCGCTATATTCTCTTACTAGAACGAGAAAATGAAAATAATTCTTTTATTCAAATGGGGATCAAGCCCACAGCCTTCGCGGTTAGAGTGAGAGTTCATAAGCTCTTCTTCTTCCTGGCAGTAAGAGTTCATAAGCGGTGCAACTAAAATATTTTACCGTAATTTTTTAACAAATTTTGGGAAGAATGTGTAAAGAGAAAAAAAACATTATTATTCGTTAAATCATGGAATGTGCTATATGAGGCCGGTCAAGGTGCAGGGGCACAAAAGAAATATTTAATATTTTCGTTCCTTCGCTCTTGTGTCGAGGCAAAGCGCGGTGTTAAGTTCCGCAATTCAACATGCAATGCCTCCAGAATTGCGGCGGAAAGTGGGTAACGGAAGTATATAAATGGAAACGGAGTGTTATAACATTATGTTCTCAGATTCCATCTGCCTATTCTATGGAATAGCGTGAAGCTAAAAAAAGTGTTATTTTCTTTAGCTATCACATTTTCTGACAGCAAATATGGATAATATAGACATACACATAAAATTGAGTTTAAATTAATTTATGTTATACAATTAATTAACTTATGTACTTACATGTATTCGATAAAAAATAAACATAACCTTCGAAAGTTACTAAAAAAATAATTAAAAATGTTTTTATTAATAATTAATATTAAAGTTTAAGGTAATATTTAATTTTATTTATAATTAAGGCTACGTACAGATTTTATAATTTATTCAAAAAATCATAGTCAAAAAACATGTTTAAGCATTTTTTAAATTGATTACACTGACTAAATAAATGTTTGACACTAAATGAAAAAAAAATATGCATTCTTATTTATATAATATCTTAATACAGATAAGAAAGAAGAAAGGAGCCTAGTCCGTAGTCCTAAGATTGTCTGTTCCTCACCTTCCACTGGATTCTGGACTCATTATTTGTTGAGAGGGGGGGGGGGGGGGGGGG
>JAKRZM010000449.1:39654-127714 GCA_036379175.1 Heliconius cydno galanthus | reverse complement strand
TATCTATATATATAAAATCGAAAGGTCACTCACTCATCACGAAATCTCAAAAACTACATGTGCTAGGAATCTCAAATTTTGCATGGGAGTTACTTATAGGACGTAGGTTCTCGCTAAGACGGGAATTTGTAATATTCGACTTCTAAGGGGTTGTTTTTGGGGTCGAAATGTATGAAACTTCGTTACTACAAATGCTACGAGTCTCAAATTTTGCAAAGACGTCACTAGGACGTAGTCATGGAGACAGAAATTAANTATACAAACTGACTTATGTTCTATACATATATATAATTCGTAATACAAGCAAGATGCGATAAACAGCGGCCGGTATTATAATGAGGCTACTTTTACTTTTGTTTGCGTTGTACTGTGGTGTATAGAGAAATATCAGTATGGACGTATACTGGTGCTAAACTAATATTAACTTAATTCATAATTGCTATTTTAGAGATTAACTTTTTTTATATATTAGAAATATTAATTACTAAAGAATAGTTTTGCTATGATTACATTTACATTTGTTTATTAATTTTCTGCTTAAGACGAAGAAACTCTGTTCAAAACGTTATGTCAGACACTACAGCGGAAAGTGGAGAATTGAGAATCTCAACACTAGGTTCCCTCTACTTACCTTGCTATATGAAAGCTAAATAAATATTTATAGTTAAGTTAACAGTGTGCGTCTACACTGAAGTCAGTCACCCGCTAGCCTTGATGCGGCAGATGCTAAGACAAGTAGGCTGCAAGAAACATTACTAGTTCCAATATACGAGTATATGAATATTATATTTTAATTGCAATTTTTTTCAGGTTAAGGGCGAGATAAAAAATACATTTCTAAAATAGTTATTTTTTATATTAAACGACTGCATTGTTATGGAAGAAGAGTGGAGTAAAATATTGGAATTTTAACAAAATGGCATAAGGAACCGTATATAAGTAACAATAATAACTTTAAAACAGCTAGAGGCCGTAGTGCAGGAACACAAAGGTGTGACTATAACACGACGGTTGTGAGTTCGACCCTCACTCTAGAAGGAATCTTTCTTAATATATTGTTAAGAAACATTCCCTCTCCAAGTTAATGTATTATTTCTTAATATTTTCATTTCTTTGCTCTGACACTACGGCAAAAGCCCGACGTTGGGTTCCGCCACTCAACACACGACGCCCCGAATAAATTGTCGGAAAGTGGGGAACCGAGTGTTTTAACACTAGATTCCCTCTGCCTACGTTGCTTGTAGCGGCTTAAGCTGTTTTTTTTTTACTTGACTACTAAAACCATATTTTAGTAGTCAAGTAACTACAACTAATTTCAAACTGAATTCTCAAGAGAAATTACAACTGAAGATATAAGTAAAACCGATAGCAGCATGAGAGGAAAGGTCAGCTGGAATGCAGTGAATATGTAATAAGATTTTCTATAGTTTACAAAGAAAATTCTTGCAGCAGTTCTTAAGATTTCCCAGTTGTCTTTAAGTAAGCTACGTTTATAATAATTTAAAATATCATTTATTTTTATTAACGTGTAATTTTCTATAGGGTATAGGACAAAGGGAACTTACTGTTAAGACAACTTACCTTTTGGTCACCTTTGGTTACCCTGCTTTATGCGGGATAGACCGTGAAAAGATAAACACAAACTATTTTCAGTAAAACACAATAAGAATTTTTAAAATTCTATAAGATACGAATAAATTCAAAGAAAACATTTTTCAAATTCCACCATACACTAGTAAATTCTAGTTAAAGCGAGAGGAATAAATAAATGCTCTCAATAGCCTTTGTCCAGACATTGTATTTACGAGAATCCGGTGCAGACATATTTATTTATTTTAAACCCCGACATCATATTATAGAATAATAGATATCTATCTATCTATATAATTTCTAGATAAAAATGTTTTATTATGTTTTTTTTACCTTCACGCTGTATCCCTGGTAGACAGTGGGAACTTGGGTATCAAATGCTAAGACAAGCTGAAAAAAAACACTAATAAACAACCCGCAATCCGTCTTAATGAGAACGGAGTGTCTTAGCTCTAGGTTCCCAGGTTCCCTTTGCCTAGCCTGCTATGTGCGAGATGCAGCTTGAAGCTTTAAAGATGAATAAATATTTGAAAGTAATGAAATTTGAACCAGCGCCTCTTGGAAACCGTCCAGGGCACAAGTGCCGCTACGTTCAAATTTTTATATTTTCTTAAAATACTTGTTAGCTTGCATGAGTTTGATTATACATTAAACATGTTACGGCACATTGTTTGACAGTAAATGCGGTAGTTATGGGTTCGGTTCCCACGCGGGCATGAACTATTTTCTCCGCTCCGGTAACACACCTAGGCACGGTGTTGATTTCTACCACTCAACACGCAGTAACTCGAAAATTGGACGTAAAGTGGGGAAAGAAATGTTAAGAACAGTAGATTCCCTCTGTCTAACCTCTATAAACGGGATACAGCGTGAAGCTATTTTATTTTATTCTATAAATAAGCATTATTGTATCATTGTTTATATAAAAAATACAAAAATTATATAACGCTTCACGCTGTCTTCAGGCTACAGGCTTTTCTTTGAACCTAGTGTTAAGGCACTCTGTTCCCCATTTTCCACCGATTTCTGGAGTAATTGCGTGACGAATTTAAACCCCACGCTTTGCCTCGGAACCAGAGCGAAAAAATTGTTTATATACTAACGAAAAAGTAAAGAAAGTGACAAGAATCGTATCGAATATGACGTTAAGCCAGAATCGTCATTTATCATACGGATCGACGTCGCCCGACGAGTTTCATTTCGTTTAATAACTTTCCTGTGAAATCTCGTCCGAGAAAATCGTTCATTGGATTTTTTCTTATAACGCTTTTATTTAGGATTAGTTTTATTTATATTATTTTTTGCTGTATTAATAGGTCTTCTAAAAAATAACAATGATTTCTCAGAATTTATTTTTTTTTATTTGAAAATATTTGTTTAAAAATCTTATTTTTATATTTAATTGACTAAGAAAAATATTTAAAAATGAACAAAAAACCCTAAACAACAGACCACATCAGATATCTTCAAAATTCGGCGGAAAGTGTGGAATGAAAATGTCTTAATGGGAAGAGAGTGTCTTGACACTAGGTTCTCAGGTTCCTGCCTACCCTGCTATGTGCGGGATACAGCGTGAAGCAAAAATAAAAAAAAAACTTTTGCTTATTCCGTGAAATTTTTAATAGTAATCTTATTTAAAATTTTGAAAGAAAAAAAGGATACGTAATTAAATTTAACTTCCTGATTAATCACATTTCCCTTTTCATTAAAAGACTTAACTAAGTACAAACTTTTTTATAAAAGTTTAATTTTAGTTGGTTCTTATTATCTTTTACTCTTTCATTGTCTTTAAATTTTTTTAGACATTTTTTTTATAATTGAATGAACTGTACAATTTTTCCCTGGCTGAATTGTTGTAATAATTTAAAATTGTATATATTTTTTTATATTTTTAATTATTATCTGAACGAAATTTCTATTTTATTCTTAAAATTTGAACCAAGAATAGTCTAACTTACTATTTTTAGCTCTGTCTTAAAGCTTTTGTACAAAAGCAGGAGAGGTTAGGTATAATACGTCACTGGGAAAACAATAGGGAAAAGAAATTCCTAAAAAACGACAAGTTTACACCAAAGTTAAAACAACGCCGAATAAATTGAATTTGTCCATCAAAGTGTCAAGTGGATAATTGGAAAATGTTCCCTTTTAGTTGTTTTTTGTGAATAAAATGGTTAAACGAAAAGGTAATGTAAGATAATGGCTGTAACGAGTACATACTTTTTATATTATAAATTTATTTAAAATGATAGTCTTTATATATTATACCAGCTTTTAAAGAAATATAATGAATTAAAAATGTTTTCATTTCATCGCTATGGTAACGGGGCAAAGCGCGGCGTTAAGCACCGCCGTTAACACGGAATACCTCTAAAATTTGGCAGGCAATGTGGAAAGGAAGTGTCTTAGTGGAAACGGAATGTCTTAACATTAGCTTCTCAGGCTCTCTAGTTCTCGAGATTAGCGCGTTCAATAATACAAACATTATATAAAAATACTAGCGGTCCGGCTGCGGCTTCGCCCGCGTGAACTACGTTATTATTAATTTCTGTCTCCCTGAGTACCTACGTCCTATAAATGACGTTCATGCAAAATTTGAGACTCCTAACATTTAGTAACGAATGACAAAGACAAATGTCATTAGTAAAGAAGTTTCATACAAACTTTGAACCCAAAAAACAAACCCTTAGAATTTGAATATTACAAATTCCCGTCTTAGCGAGCACCTACGTCTTATAAGTAACTCCTATGCAAATTTGAGATTCCTAGCACATGTAGTTTCTGAGATTTCGTGATGAGTGAGTGACCTTTTGATTTTATATATATAGAAGATAGTATAGTAGATATAGGGTAAACATTGTAGCCATAACAAGTCTGTCCTATTTTGCGGGAAAGCAGAACGTGTGACGTCATCAATCACGTCGCTCTAAGCACTCTATTTACTTTATTATGTGGCTTGGGCACTGCATGTTGGCTACCGTAAATTGATATAGGAATATTCATACTAAACTGGTACGTTGGGGGTCAGTTGTGACAGGGTTCGATTCCCACTGGAGGAAATGAAATATTTAATATTTTAATACAGTTGAGTGTACCGCCACCCAATATGCACTGCACGCCTGCAGAATCCGGCGAAACGTGCAGAACTCTTCTTCTTCTTCTTGTGTAGAACATTAGATTCCCAGGTTCCCTCTCTGTTTTGGGCGGGATACTGCGTGAAGCAAAAAAAATGTGTGATTTTTAACAAATATTTTAAGCATATTTTTACAAATCGTAGAAATTTGGTTAAAACCATCAAAACACAAATTTCAAAGAAACAAGGTTTGTTCACATCCTTTCTAAATGCTCAGGTTCCATCGCAAGGTTGGTTAAGTGTCGCTGGCCAGTATCACGTTATGGCGCAATAATTACCTACCATCCTTTTATAGATCTTCATCTTTGAATATTTGTAAAGGAAAACATTTTAATATATCTTTTAAGGTGTTATTTAGGATATTTAGTTGCACAGGTTTTCTATTGTTTACTTGGATCAAGAAACTTATTAAGATTAACCGAAAATATTTTTTTTTATCTAAATTTTAACATAAATAAAGAAAAATCACAGTATATAGATATTTCATAGCAAGAAACCATAACAAACTTTAATTGTTAAACTTTTATAAGTTGTACTTCCAGTTTTCCAAAATCCAATTTTTTTTACTTATTTCAGGATTATAGATCACTATAATCCTGAAATAAGTAAAAAAAATTCGGTAGGCGACTCCGACTCGCACTTAACCGATTCTCGTATTAGAATATGCCGAAGAAGCCACTGAAAAAGCTTATGTTTCTATAAAACAATTAAACAACACCAAACAAGTAAATACAATAACATTTGTAAATACCTATCTACTATTATATTTGGCTCTCGACCCAACGCTTGCGGCCATACATTAGACATTCGTAACTAAATTTAACCTGGGAGCTTCTCACCATTATCATCTACAACTAACCATTGTGGTACTGCCTTGACCCGAATCCAAGTAATCATATGATAGCGATGATTTACGACGATTTATGGTTTTCAGAGGCCGTTCTGGCGTAGTAAAAGGGTGTGATTGTAACGTGACGTTCGTGGGTTCGGACCCCACAAGAGGAAATCAATTATTATTTATTAGTATTTTAATTTCTTCGCTCTGGCACCAAGGAAGAGTCCGGCGTTGAGCTCGACTAGTCAACACGAAAAGTCTCGAAAAATCGGCGGTAAGTGGGGAATGGAGTGTTCTAACACTAGGTTCCCACTGTTTACCTTGCTGTGTGCGTGATACAGAGTGAAACTCGTTTTTGATTGCTGAGAAAATCTCATTTCTTGGCCTGACATAAAATCTCTTTATAACTGTGATAAGAGCACTAAAGTCTTATCCTAACCTACAAACCTATGGAATGTATGTCTGTAGGTTTGTGGGATATAGTAATCGTGTCGGTTTTACAATGTTGCGGGAACTGGCTTTAATGTTACATTTAAAGGTCAGTTTTAAAATGTTAGAGCAATGTTTAATCTATTTTTTTTAAAAGCTTCTAGCTATTATGTCCTGTAGGTATATATGCAGAAGGAACTTGGGAAATTGCCCCACGTGCCTTCAAATTCTGAAGGTATTACGTGTTGAGGGGAGAAACATAACGCAGCGTTTTACCTCGTTACCAGAGAGAAGAAATGAAAATATTAAATATTTTATTTTCTCGAGGGAATCGAATCCGAATCCGTCGAAACAATATAAACAAACTTCCTATCAGGATTTCAACTAACGACCCTCGTGCTTAGATGATCAGCTATACAGTAGCGGAGGATTTTGCTGGGAAATGGGAATTTACGCAGACGGCTTGTACGCAACGTATGCAAATATGCCTTACGGATGAACAGTACTGTGAGATTCACAGGTGAGTGAGCTCGATAAAATATTTTAGATATCAAAGGAAACCTCTCTGTATAAATAGAGATTTACAGTCATTACGACGTTCCTGCGACAGAGATGGTATGTGTACTCTCCGTCGAATTTTCGACAGGTTGCGCGTAGAGTGGAGGAACTTAACCCTACGTCTTTGGCTTTCTCTTGTTATTAAAAAGAGGAAATAAGCATAATTAATTCCTTCGAGTAAGAATCGACCCCAAAATCATCACGTTTATAGTGAGAAGTTATGCCGCTACGCCATGACGGCCTCGACCTGCCTTTAATGGATGAGTTTGTCCAATTTAAACAAAGAACTTCTTTTATTTGTAAAAAGTGAATGGGCACGTTTGGGTTTCAAGGCTAAATAGTTATCAACGCTTTGATTTCTTATCTTCCATTGTTAGGGTCGTTGACATGAGATTGTAAGATGGTAGAGTCAATTACTTTTTTGCAACTTTTTTGGGGCTACAGAGAGATTTTGTTCTTGCATAATAATTATGAGAGAATGACACAGTAGAGATTACGAGAGAGATATATTGTACTTATACATTTTTTGACTTTAAGAAGAGGCTTACTTCTAATTTATGATATGTTTTTTATCAGCTTCACGCTGTATCCCGCATGTACCAGGATAGATAGAGTTAAGACACTGCGCTCCCCGCTTCTGGCCTCTAATTAATGTTAATTTATAATATTCTCAAAATTCTTCTCAATCCATTTGACAGGATAATCAATGTGTAATTGAGGAGATTGATACGCGTCTGCTTGAGCTGGCATTACTTTAGGCATTAATCATCTGTAAATATACTTTTAGGCTATCACCAGAAACTGTTATTTATTCGAGTAAGTTCTTGAGGTTGTTGAGTTAAAAATATATTATTGATTTGTCTCGTCAATGGCGAAAAATGATAGTGATATTATGGTTAGCTGTAAGTCATCTATGCTTGTTACTACAGAACCTTTCATGACTGAGTCCGACTCGCTCTTAGCCACTTTTTAAATAAAGCACCTAAATTTTATATTTATCCAATATCCATTGAGGCCAGGATTCGGCGAAAAGTGAGGAAAGGAGTGTCTCAACACTAGATTCCCTCTGCCTACTCTAATGTGTGCGGGGTATATCGTGAAGCTGATTTAATTTTTTTTATAATATAGTACGTAACTTTTGTATTTATCATGCAATATTCTAAAAAAAACAATAAATGGAACCTTAAAAGACCATACTTTTCCCATACTCTTTCACAATAATGTCTTAGCAATAAATCTACGTAGATTACATCATTCCAGCACAATATAACCAGGCCCTTCAGTTCTGCTATTGACATAACAATGCTGTAATAATCTGTTGATGACATTGGGTAAGTCGTCATAGCGTACTTGGAGATTTGCTTGAATTAAATTTGTTATAGACTACAACTGATACCGTCGAGTTGTACTTGTTCTTGTTAAGTATCTTACAGAAGTTATAATTGTTTATGGTTAAATATATAATGTGCGGTGTTAAGCTCCGCAATATATTTGTATAAGGTCCGGACTCTCCCAAAGCTGAGACGAGAGAGGCGATTTTTTTTGTCACCAATTAAAAGATTGTCGTTATTCACACTCGTCTCTAGTGGAGATCGCTAAGCTTGTCTTGTAAGTATTCGATTTGGATTTCTCCGTAAATCTCCGCTTTGGCTGATTCTGGATATAACGTCAAGAATACATAGTAGGTCTATATAAAAAATAGAAAAAAATAAAATAAAATAATTCTCACTCTGGGTACTATTAAATTATGAATGTTGATTACTTTGTGTTCTTAAAGTTTTATAAGCAGAGAGAACTCAAATTCTCTTTTTAACATTTCTTTGGATGGAATAAAATAAAAAGAAAGTGGGGGTATATTTTACCCATTTTCAAGAATAATAAAATATTATATCTATAAGTAAATTAGTTCTATCAATCGTAGATAAAGGGTTTCTTTTACGTTACAATTTTACCTATAATCCAAGTAATAAAGCCTGTAATGTTCAAACTGGAGGTACGGAAAGTCCAATTACAGATGAAATGGAAATCCAATTATACACAAAATTCTCAAAAGACCGCTTTTTAAACGTAATCGTCTATAAAGTCTAATAGGGTAGAAATGGTAAGAAATATATATTGGCTTAATTTTTGGTAATGAAGTAGTAAAAAAATAACAGTTTGTTTGTTATTTTTAATCTCAAGAACTACTAATATTTTTTCGACGTTTGTTGGGTAGTCTATTTACCTATTGATAAAGAATACATAATAGGCTATATTATATAGCATGTGTTATACACAGTTATGAGCCAATCGGAGAAACGGCTTAACCGATTTAAATGCAGTTTTCACTATCGTATTTTATTAAACTAGCTGAAACTTCAGTTTCCTATGTAGAAGTTTGTGACTGTAACGCGACGTTTATGGGTTCGATCCCCACTCTAGAAAAGGAATTATTATTTATTAACATTTTCATTTTTACGAACTGGTACCGAGGCAAAGGCGCGGCGTTCAGTTCCGCCATTCAACAAATGTCTCGAAAATTCGGCAGAAGGCAGGGAACGGACGGTCTTAACACTAGGTTCCCACTGCCTACTCTGCTATATGCGAGCTCCAGCGTCAACCCGTAAAAAAAATTGTAGTACAAGTACTATGCGCTAGTATAACAATTTCAATCTTCATTTAAAGTCAATGAGGACCGAGGAGGTCGAGGCGTCTCTTTGATCCTTTAAAAGATCTCAATGAAATTCGATTTATCATTAGTTAAGTACTATATTACAGGTAAGTGCTTTAGACAGTTTCATCTGAACACTTCAAAAACAATTATTTCATAAAATTATAAGGTTCTATTGAATCCTTAATAATTTTAAATGTATTGGTACAGTAGTACGTCATACTGTAAGCGTAGTGGTTATGGGTTCAATCCCCACTCGAGGGAATGAATGTATTAAAATTATCAGAATCAGTGACTACATACAAGGTAAAATCTAGAAAAATGTAGACTCCTTTGATAAAATAAGAGCAATATTATGATATGCGTAACTGTTTATTTTTCTGTTCACGCTGTATTCGAATTCGTAACGTGTGAGTTAAGTAACATAACTTAACGCCTCACTTTACATTACCAGAGCAGGAAAATCTAATTAATTTCAATCTCAAACCACATATTTAAAATGAAAACTAAAATGTGTAATGTTTTTACTCTGCTTTCAAAAAGATTTAACAGATTGACTATCGACGTAATGTTTTTGATATGACGTTGCACAGTTCAAATATTATTTAATACCAAAATATTTTAATAGATCTTTGCGATTTAAATAAATTACATATAGGTAGTTTTGTAATGGAAAACAGACAAACACTGAAAAAAAGCCAGTAGTGGGGCAGAGGCATAAAGTGTGACTGTAAAACCGACTGGTTGTGGGTTCGATCCCCAGTCGAGGAGATGAAGTATTTATTTAAATTTATATTTCTATTTCTTCACTCTGGTGTCGAGGCAAAGCGCGGCGTTGAGTTCTGCCACTCAACACGTAATGAATCTAGAATGCGGCGGAAAGTGCGGAACGGGGTGTTTCAACACTAGGTTCCCGGGTTCCTTCTGCCTACCTGCTATATGAGGAATACAACGCGAAGAAAATATCTTCATATTCAATTCTTGGGATTAAACGGATAGAAAAAAAAATTGTGTGAAACTTAAATAAAATTTTAATGAGTTACTTAAAATCAAAAAGCAGAAATAGATATTTATGAAAATAGAAAATATTGATAGTGAAAGAACAGAGTGACCCAACATTAAGTTTCTGTCTGCTTCATAAAAGAGGAATAGGTTTATTATATTTTAAAAAATGATTATGAGTTTCCAAAAGTTTTTAAATCATGCTCGCTACACAACCAGATGTGTTTGCGGAAGACATTCACGGTACGGTTGGAAAAACAAGATAAGATTTTTTTAAATTGCATTTAGTTACTTTTTATTTTAATTCTTTACAAAGATAGTTCGTACATTGTTTTTCTTTCAATGTAACTTGAACCGAAAATACTCCGTTTTCAAAAGTCTATATTTTAAAAAATTAGGAAAATATTATATGTAGTATATATTTTCTATTATATGTTTCTTAGTCAAAAAGAATTTGCTAAGACAATCTGTTGCCAACTTTCTGCTTAATTCAGAAAAAAATATTTTTTTTGCTATCGCTACTTATTTCGATACGTTGATGATTGCTGAATTGGAAAAATCGCTCCTGCCTGTGCATTGGACCGAAATCCATAAAAAGAGACAACACCATAAATATCTATGTAAAAGAAAGAGACAAGCATATTGTCCATTTTCTTATTAATTCCAAGTGATCTGGGACAGATTGCTTTTCATCAATGTTTTACATGTTGTTCATAATTTTCGTAAACAAGCTTCGTCGTTAACGACATTTCCTTTTCTTATTTAAAAAACGAGATTTTAATATTGTAGTAAAATAAAATAATGTTAGTGTTATTTATATACTAATCAATGTCTCAAGAATTCAGCGCAAAGTAAGGAACGGAAGTATCGTTACACCAGATTAGGGAACCTGGCTTGGGAACCTGCGAAAGATTCCCTCTGCTAACTATGGTATGTGCAGGATGCAGCTGAAAGCTGAAAAAAAAACACTGTTAACAAAATAAAATTCAATGTTAAAAAGCCCGAATCAGGCGATAGATGACTTCATATCACACTCAGAAATAATAAATTTGTAGCTCTACGTCTAATGCTGCATTTAGAATGGATGGAGAGAACCTCGTGACACTCCGTACAGCACTTTCCAAATGTTTAAGAACGGGAAACTCTCAGCCATGAAGCAGAAAATAAAAGTATATATCATGAAGAAATAAAAATACACTTTATAGTAAGCAGTTAATTTTCCTTCGCAACATAATCCCATGAGTTGGTCGCGTAGTTTACGTGTCATCTGAAGCTCGTAAAGCTGACACATCACGGGTTATAGCTATACAGTATTAAATAAGTTCTGTAGGTATACAATATAAGAAAAGCATTTTATTCCTGACTTCTTCCTTGACGTACGTACGTGAAGATTTGTCTTTTATTGTCGTGAAGAAAACGAAAGGGGGGGGGGGGAGGTGGTGTGGTGATGTGAGACTCAAAAGATTGTATTACTACGATTACTACGGCGAGCATCACTAGAAACCCAATGATCTGTTGAGAAGGGGCTTGAACACTGTCTTTGCATAGAGACGTCTCCACGCTGTGCGATATCTATCACATTTATCATGGGAAGTGTTCGGGGGAAGTATTTGACTATAGTGGGAACCTGCCACCGAATTATTTAACTTTCATACAATATGTCACAAATTCTTATAATATAAGATTAAGATTATCATCCTCAACACCTGGATACGTAGCACCCTTCTACTGTACAGTTTTATAGGAATTTCCTTTCACGCATTATTCGTTTGCATAACTGTGAAATACATAGTATACCAGCGGTAGTGTTTCCGGGTAGATATGACGGTACCCCTACCTTCGAACCTTTAACCATCAGGTGGTCTGTACGTTCGTATGCTCTTTTCCATAAAAATAATTTGAACTGAACTAGTAGCTATAAACATAGGCATGTTATATACAAAGGTTTTTTTAATTAAAATAGAAATGTTCACTACATTTCGAAATTCACGAGTATTGGATACTAAAAGCGGATATTTTGGAAATATATCAGTTAAAAATGCATTCGAGTATTTAATACTCACATTCGCTTTGATGACAAATGAATAAAAAATCATAGTTTATTCTGTTTCTATTGGAAGCTATGAACGAAAATATTATTATTTATTATTTATGGACTTTATATTTTTTAATAGCCAGTCGTGGCGCAGAGGCCCAAGCGTGTGATTATAAATGCTATAGGTTGTGGGTTCGATTGCCATTCGAGAAAATAAAATATTTTATATTTTCATTTCTTCGTTCTGGTGTCGAGGCAAAGTGGGCGTCGAGTTCCTGCACTCAATAGGCAATGCCTCCAAAATTCGAAAAGTGGGGAGCAGAGTGTCTTAGGCACTAGACACTAGACTCCCTCTACCTACCCTGCTACATGCGGGTGTTTTAGCAGCTTTTACCAACAAGCTAAATATAAAACAAAACCATATCGATCCTTTCCTCATAACGTCATATTTGTACCGTCACCGGAATAATCTATGTAAGACTATTACTACTATGTTATGTAATACGCTTGTCTTGATTTTATTATGGATGCTAGATGGTCGTAGGTTCTGTTCCCATTTTCGAAATGTTTTAATTAAAAATTGAAGCCAATTAAAGCCAAAGCCAAAATATTATAAAAAGTTTGTACGGGGAATTATTTACAACTAGTTTCCCAAAGTGAATGCCTCTCACCTGAGAAGAACCAGCAAAATAAAAATTGTGTCACCTTTAATTTTCAAATTAATAAATTAATATAAAAAACATTGAAATTGAAACACGAGGCTGTTCTTGTATACACCGGCCGATTGATTATTAACTCAACCGATACATCAGAGGGGATCCGATATCTGATGTAAAGAATTGAAATAATTGGTATGTTAAATTTTTTTTACTGATGTCTAATAATAATTTTTTTTTTAGATTTTTTATCTGGCTCTATTTGTCTCTCTCACACAAATGCAAAACTCCGCTTAAGCCTCTTGAACTGTATCCATCCATCCATCAGCCTTTCAACGTCCACTGCTGGACATAGGCCTCCCCTAATTCTCGCCACTCCGTCCGATCCTGCGCCCTTTGAATCCAGCAGATTCCCGCTGTCTTTTTAAGGTCGTCGGTCCACCTGGTTGGAGGGCGGCCTGTGCTCCTTTTGCCGAGACGTGGTCGCCATTTCTCGAGCTGTATATGAAGTATATTTGAAGCTGTGTAAAAAGGAAGAGAAAATTGTGGTGCATGATATAGTACAAAAAAAAGAATTGCTGGCTTCATAGCCGGATGAAGCTCCCTATTCTATACTATAAAATATAGTATTGAATATGAACTCACAGCTATGCCGCTTATTCAGACATTCTAATAGCAAAATTTCGTATGTATAAAATTTATCTTATTTTCCAATAATATAAAATTATAATACACTAGCGGCCCGCTCGCGCTTGCGCCCGCGTGAACTATGTTATTATTAATTTCTGTCTCTATGACTAGGTCCTAGTGACGTCTATGCAAAATTTGAGACTCCTAGCATTTGTAGTAACGAAGTTTCATACAAACTTTCGACCCCAAAAACAACCCCTTAGAAATCGAATATTGCAAATTCCCGTCTTAGCGAGCACCTACGTCCTATAAGTAACTCCTATGCAAAATTTGAGATTGCTAGCGCATGTAGTTTCTGAGATTTCGTGATGAGTGAGTGACCTTTCGATTTTATATATATAGATAGATGAATAACACTTCCGTCTCTCAGTGATTGAGATACAACGCACAGCCGAAATTGTATAGCATTGAAAAATGAAATTTCAGGTCCTTGGGGATTGTTGGGAAGCACTTAGTGCGGATTTCCTGAAATTACAATGGTAAAGGGAAAAACGAAATTTCACGATTTGTAGTATATTTGGACATAAAACTGCGGGCTATAACTAGTATAATATAATATATTTTATGTATTATAATGTAATATTTAATATATATTGTATATTATATATTTTACTTTATTATTTCTATATTTGTAAATATAAAAGTTAACCCAAGTAGCGTTTCTACTACAAAAAAGATGTAAAACGTATATTTTACGATTGCCATAAAACCCCACCTGTGTATGTAATGAGAAAAAATTTAAAGAGTCAGAAGTTTTTTCAAATAAACACTGTGTAATATAGTATTTTAAGTCTCATACTAAAATGAAATTTATATTTTGTTCTAAACTTCTTAGTTCTTACCTTAAATTGTGTTTTTTATGGTAAAAGCCAAGGTAAGTTTTAGTGTTTTCAGTAAGTCTATGAATAGTTCATAAATTTTTATTATAATACCTTTCATTAAAGTATATTACAAATGTATTTTCATAAAAATATTATATTAAAAGTTTATTTTCGTTTTACTGTGTAAATATTTCTAATTTCGAAATCCATAATATAGGATCTTATATACCTACTCCTAGCTTAAAAAATCGGTCTAGTGCGAGACGGATTCGCCCATTTCGAGAATTCTGTAAAAATTGATTCAATTTCAGAATTGTAGGTCAACGGCTAGAACTTATTTTTTATACTTTAGAAGTTCTACAAATATTGCAAGAAGGTAAAAATGGTTTTAGATTGTATTACATACTTGCGGTTACAAGTCGAACTAATAAAAGCGTGTGAAAAAGTAAACAATACATTTATACTTCCCAATATAAAAGCTTTTCTTAATTTCCTTTGTTAATTTCACACGAATCTGACAATACTGAACGGAACTGAACTTTACATTTCCAAAATTCTTCGAGAAGCAGAATTGTATACATAATATTTTCAGTTTGATTTTAAATCTTCAGCTTAGTGCCACGTAATTCTAAAAGTAACAAACATAAATATGATTTATTCACGGTATTCTCGAACTCGTTCCTCCGAACATTGTTAGAAGAGCAACGTTATTATCAATGTTTTACCTAAATAAAATTTGAAATTTGCATCCTCCAGCTCGATGGACCGACGACCTGAAGAAGGTTGCTGGCTTCGACTGGATATGGAAGGCGGAGGATCGGGAGCTTTGGGGCACCCTGGGAGAGGCCTATGTCCAGCAGTGGACCCGAAAGGGCTGATTTGATTGATTGATCCTCCAGTGAGTTATATCGTGTGATTTATAAATTTTTTTTACATAACATGTTTCGAATAGGATATGCAGGGAGAACATCTAAATTCTTGTGAATTCCAAGTGGCCTAACTCAAATTATTTAAATATAAGTCTTGTCTTGAACGGAAATCGAACCGACAATAACTGACGGTACAAGGGGTGGTGGGTTATTGTCTTTTCTATACTGAGAAATCTACATATTTGAAAAACTGCCTCATTTTTCAATTGTACTGTATTTGGAATAGATTGCGAAATCTAATTTTATGTAGAAATTAAATTATGAACATTACGTAGTTATGGAGAAACCTCAATAAATACTTTTTGGGAACCGAAGTTTCTTAATAAAACCAGATTCCCAGGTTCCATACCCTGACATGTGCACAATATAGTCTAATATAGATATGCAAATTACCTAAAATAGTCTCGCGGCCACACCAACCACAGAAGCGTCTATGATATATGAGTAATACGTGTATACCGTTAGTACAAAATTCATAAAGTATAATTAATTTTCTATGAGACGACACGTACACGTACACGTACTCGTACCTGCTAGATTGCTTAGAGCGAAGTGGTAAATTTTAATCACGGTTTATACCGCGCGTTGTTCTCGATGTTAATTCATATATTATGTATTAATAGTTTGAGGTTCAAGGGCTCAAGGGCAGTCGAGGGTAGTGGGTTCGATTCTCATTCGGAGTATTGAACTATTTAATCTTTTCATTTTCTCCGTCTAGCAACGAGGCAAAGCGTAGCGTTGATTCATTCAACAATGCCTCAATTATTCGGCGTAAGATGGGGAACAGAAGTGTTCCCTTTTTTTACCCTAAAAATATACAATTTATATAGTTTATAGCCTAGCTAAACAAAACTTATACCGGTATATTTCACACTATAGGCTTATAACACCTACCAATACGTCACTTGTAGCAATCTTTGATAATAAAAGATATAAGGAGCATAGATAGATAGATAGAGTTAAATTTTTGTATGAAATTTGAATCTAATATCTTCGCAGTATAGCAGTTAAATGAGTCTTTAATGCAGTACAGTACAAACATATAAAACCTAGTTAATGTTTAACCTTGTGGGATTAAAACTAAACTAAAAATAAAAAGTTATTCAAAGCAAGCAGAAATGCACATTTCAAAGTATTTAAGCTTTAGTGCAAAAGTTTCTAGCCACAAATCAAGGTTCATATAAGATTTATGTATGTATGTATTTTTACTTGTTGCACCTACAGAACTTTCAGGCTTCTATTCAGTCACACTACGACCGCTGGTGTGTACGCACGTACAGCCATCGCCCGACGGATTGAATGAAAAAAAAAATAAAGTGAAGAATAATTGATTAATTTAAATTATATTTATTTGTAAATAAAATATTTTTAGATTTTTTTGATTTGTAAGAAAATATATAAATATTTTTTTCTTGGTTTTAGTTTGAAAACTTTTTATAAAATGTGTAAGTTGGATGTATAGTGTTGGATCGGTGTCTGTGTAGTGATAGAAGAAAGTTATTGACGTAAACTTTTTATTAAAAGGTACGTGCATAATGGCGGTATTTTGTTGTTTTTATTAAAGCGGCGATGTTAAGATAAGATTAGAATGAAAGCAGGAAGTAGCGAAGAAAAAAATGTATGTTTTAATTTTTTTTGTTATTAATAAGTATATTATTAGTATTATATCTCAATTCATATAACCATTGTATGTATAACATTTATTTTATAACTTCACATTGTATCCCACATATNTTTTTTTTGAGAAATTAAACACGGACTAGTTATATATAACAAAATTACATTAAATTAAGCATGAATTACGTGATAGCTCATTTTTGTCAAAAATGGACTTACACCACTTTCAAAATAAACGGTCCAAATATTAAGTATTGAAGTAACGGAAAGAATTTAGTACGAAATACGAATAGTTTTTTATTTTGTACCAACAAATATGCGACAAAAGAATGTAATGAAAAAACATATATTACACTACAATTTACATTACATTACAAATTTAATTTGAATTATTCATTGATTATTTTTTATTGGTTAATATTTTTGATTTGTGACTTTTATAAAATTAATTTTATTTATAAAATAAATAAATAAAGATTACGTTGTCATACTAATAACATATCATAGCGATCCATTACTCTGTTCTACACTTTCTAGCCATTTTGATATAAGTCTTCATTTAAAACATGTGAACATATCTAAACTAATATCATGAAGCAGAAAGTTTATTTGGTTGAATGCGCCAATCTCAGAAACTTGGTTTGAATTGAAGATATATTTTTATATAGGAAAGTCCATTTAGCCAGGAAGAGGTCATCATCACGGTAATCGTTTCGATGTAACCCACTGTACCTGCGGTCAGAACTACTTCGGACATTTAGAATGTCTCTTAAATAACTATTAGATATTTCCATTTGAACATACAGCTGAAGCCGCATGTAAAAAATAACTTAATCAATAACTCATTATTTCATAATTGAAATGGGATGAAATCTTGCGTCGAAACATACACAAATTAATGAAAATACAACTGTATTGACAGATGAAAATATCAATTGATAGGCAAATTTCGATAAAGTAAGAATTTTCCCGCCAAATACAATAACGGCGTTTTATATAAGAAAGAAAATGACTACATTTGTCTATAGATTTCAATAAGACCATGTCAGACATACGCAAGCTACGAAGAATGGGAATAAAAAATGGCTACTCAATAATCCTGAGAGTTAGTTTTATCTATTTGATTTTTTATAAAAAAAAAACACTACGTAGAAAGTAGAGATTTAGATAGTCGTCTTCACATAAGGTTCCCTCAGCCTAGCCTGCTGTGTGCGGGAATCAGCGTGAAGCTGATTTTTTTTAGATAGTCGCTCTATTAGTTTTATTTCCTCTGGTAACTAGGCAAAGTGCGCCGTTGAGTTCCGCCACTCAACACGCAATGCCTTCAGAAGAATTCAGCGAAAAGTAGACAACGGAAATGTCTTAACACTGGATTCCCTCCGCTTATCCCGCTACGTGCAGGTTACAGCGTGCAGCTAAAGAAGACGTATTATATACATGCGTAGTTTATTATTATAAGAAAATACATTACAAGGCAATAACTACATGTCTTTGAAATACATTATTTAATAAAAAAATTCAATTCGCTTTTATCTTTAAAATAATGTAACAAATAACAATACACGTACATTCAATTATAATATTTATTTTATGAAACAGACCAAAAGGTAATGTCGACTAAATGATTACACGTAACATTTTTGACGTTAAACCTTAATTTTTGCCTTTTGTTATTAAATATGTGTACGTTTATGATACCAGTAGTATAATACGGGTAGGCCTCTGCCTAGTGTTTAGACACTTCGTTCTCCACGTCTCTGCCTAGTTCTGGAGGAATTGCTTGTAGAGTGACAGAACTCAACGCCGCGCTTTTCCTGGACACCAGAGTGAAGAAATGGAAATATAAACGTAAATAAATATTTCACTTCCTCGAGTGGAAATCGAACTCACAACCGTCGCGTAACAGTCACACCCTTGCGCAGGCCACGACGGCCTCATACGAATATTATTATGGCAAATAATTAATAATAATATAATTATTACCATGAGGAAAAATTATACTGGTAATATTTCATAGCAGGTAGCGTTCCGGCCTAACGAAGTTTAGCCATGAGTTATGGCGTCTATTATTTTGCTTGCATTCATTAGCTCGCGCGTCCCAACAATAACGTTAGTTTAGTACTTCCTTTCAACGCACTAATAACTACGAAGAATGTATAGATTCTGGGTGGGTAACTTTAAATTGATTATATATTGCCTATTTCCTTTTAAAGAAACAAGTATTTTTATATTGTCTTAGAAACAGATAGAGGGAGAAAGAGATGAGAGAGAATAGAGTATCTTAACACTGTGATTCGAGGTTTATTCTGCCTAGCTTGTAATGTGCGGGATACAAGCAAGTAGGACTAAGATTCTTTACTTTTGTAGTAAGTAGAAGAAACCAAATTTCACCTTTTATTGTGTACTCTGGAAGATATATGATAAATCTCATTCGTTCTATTAAATTAAAAATATCAAAGTCAAGGAACCTAACCTAATCCTGCCTTCCCTTATTATTTGTGGAGTACAGCGTCAACTTGTAACTGTAACGCAACGATTGTGGGTTCGATCCCCATTCAAGGGAATTTATTAATATTTTCATGTCTTCGACAATCAATCGTCAATTTAAATTCGACGGGAAATGGGGAACGGAGTGTTTTAACACTAGGTTCCCCTTTCTTATCCTGCTGTGTGCGGGATATAGCGTGAAGCTGATTTTTTAATATTAGATATTGCGTCATCGTCGTGTTTTCTGTTTGTTGACTATGGCATTTTTTATTTGACAAGCTATTGACATTTTATTTATTTTTATTCTTGTCAGCAGTTGAAACGCCAGTGACAAACAGCGTACAAAACACTACGAGATAACAAGCTCTTTGATTTTCCCTTTTATGAAATTCCAATTAAAAAAGTATAAAATTCTTACATATTTGGTAGCTTATGGATTTGAGAGGACCATTTTTTAAACAATAGTCTCTTTTTAGGGTTCCGTAACTCAAATCTTAAGATTTATGACATTCAATTAATTAATAAAAGCAAATTAAAAAATAGTAGTTGGATACGATCCCCACTAGAATAAATGAAATATTTATTTTTTTATTTAAATATATATTTTAATGTCTTAGCTCTTGTGTCTAGGTAAAGTGCGGTGTTGTGTTCCGCGATTCAACACGCAATGCCTCAAGAATTAGGTGGAAAAAGAGAGACAGAGTGCCTTAACACTAGGTTCCCGCTGCCTACCCTACTCTGGGTATTATTCTTTGTCTTATTCTACCTTCTAACTATTATTATTCATTATAAACTATCAAGAACACAATATTACATAAGTTCTAACATTAATTAATACATATTTGTAATATAAATTGGCTTTACAACCAACGTTTAATAGCTAGAGTGTCAACTGCAGGCATTTGCATCGTTCTGACAGCCTTAAAGGCCGACACGTACTAAGTACTAAACTGGAAAGCTAGGGAATTGGTGTTCTGTATTGGTATTCGCTCTTTTGTTTCTGATGTACACCTTTTATTTAGAAAGGTAAGCAGAGGGAACCTTGGAACCTACAGTTAAGGCACACCGTTTCCATTAAAACGCTTTCGTTCCACACTTTCCGCCGAATTCTGGAGGCATTTAATTTTATAAATATACATATTTTTAACAATGTTAAAGTGTTTCTTAATTCCACACTTAGTAAAGATAAATACTTTTTCTTTTTAATTTTGTTCCTTTTATCTCCAAAGACGCCAAATTATTTATTAATTGTAACTTTTCTAATCTTACCTACATATTAATTATGTTGTACATTCGATTCACGTACATTATGTTTGCAGATAAGACCTAATGCTAAAAGTTCTAAGTCAGTAATCTAATAAATTACCATGAAAAAGAAAACACCAGAGAAAAACAAAAGCTTTTACGAATAAGAGCTTAATTTGATAGCTTAATATCATTAACACGGCCTTAATTGCTTCCGCTATCTTAAAAGCAATTCTTGCAAGATTCTTGCTTATATGAAAAGTCAATTATGAGAAGACTAGTTTTTACCTGTGGATTCTTCTCTGTAGTAAAAATATAAATTAAAAAATATTTTATTACTATTTAATTAATTTTGATTTATTAAAGAAGATTTCGCGTAGTACTTGTTTAATGGTATATAAAAAGAGAGAAAGAAAGAGTAGGTCTGACGGAAGGTATTAAGAGTTGTCCTGGAAGGAGTAACGTAATATAATATGCCTTTTTCGATAAATGCAAAAATATATTTTTTAATTCAGATCAGCTATTCCTGAGATTAGCGCGCTCAACCAAACAAACTGTCCAGCTTTATAATGTTAGTATAGAATTTTCTACTGCAAAAAAATCAGGTTGATTATCACTGTCACGTCGTCACGCCCTAAGTCACATTTGATTTGTCGGGTAAATTTAATAAAGATCACCTTCGAAAGTAAAACCACATTTAGCTTCCCGGTCTTACATGGGTTATGTTATCTAAATATATATATGTTGTAAAGAGAATATACTTAATAGAGAATATTGTGTTTTTAACATTTTTTAAGTGTTATTCCACACTTAGAAAAAAAATGCGGATATGGGCGGTTTTATAAATAAATAAATATTTCTATAATAATTATCCATTATTAGTTGTGTAGTGAGACATTATTTTTNAATCTTACCTACATATTAATTATGTTGTACATTCGATTCACGTACATTATGTTTGCAGATAAGACCTAATGCTAAAAGCTCTAAGTCAGTAATCTAATAAATTACCATGAAAAAGGAAACACCAGAGAAAAACAAAAGCTTTTACGAATAAGAGCTTAATTTGATAGGTTAATATCATTAACACGGCCTTAATTGCTTCCGCTATCTTAAAAGCAATTCTTGCAAGATTCTTGCTTATATGAAAAGTCAATTATGAGAAGACTATTTTTAACACGTGGATTCTTCTCTGTAGTAAAAATATAATTTAAAAAATATTTTATATCTAATTAACTTTGATTTTTTAAAGAAGCTATTCCTGAGATTAGCGCGCTCAACCAAACAAACTGTTCAGCTTTATAATGTTAGTATAGAATTTTCTACTGTAAAAAACCAGGTTGATTATCACTGTCACGTCGTCACGCCCTACCATTCAGATTTGATTTGTCGGGTAAATTTAATAAAGATCACCTTCAAAAATAAAACCACATTTAGCTTCCCGGTCTTTTCTAAATATATTTTGTAGAGAGAAAATATTTTGTTTTTAACATTATTTAAGTGTTATTTCACTCTTAGGAAAAAGTACATGATATGCGGTTTTATAAATAAATAAATATTTCAAATATTACAAATAATAATAGTTATCCATTACAAGTCCATAGAAAGAAAATTTAATTAATTTAAAAACGTATAAAAATTGAGTTTAGTGAGACATTCTTTTTTAAATATTATATTTTTTGTCAACTTCTCACTGTATTCCGCACATATCAGGGTAGGCAGAGGGAACATGGGGAATGAAATATTTATTGAAAATGATTGCAACTCTATTTTACAGACAAAACTCTCCTTCTATTTTAAACTTAAATACTAATAAAATTTAAAATAGAACAAAAATACAAATTATTACATATAAAAAATAATTTGGATAGGGACAGTATTATTATTTTTCCCAATTATAACTATTATTAAGGGATGAATAAGATTTGCAGAAGCATCAAGAACTTACAAATTAACAGATAAAGGGAAATTTCCAAACTCCAATCAAAGTTTCAACTTTGTTTTGATTGTTTTGCTCTGGTTCCTTCAATTATACATTTTACTTATAGATGCACTACAAATAGCTTTCTTGGGATTATTTTCATTTCCCTATACTGGTAAGACGAAGCGCGGTGTTAAGATCCACATTTTACTAGCAATGTCTCAAATTTGGATGAAAAGTTGATTGCAGAGTGTGTCGCCTCTCGGTTCTCTCTGCCTATTCTGCTATGCGATATAAAAGCATACAGCTGAAAAGAAAACGATTTTAAAATAAATTGACTATTAAGATTCTAGCTCATTTCAAATATCAATTTTTGTTTGGAAAAAACTTACATTATTTTCCACATTTACTGATATTGATTATAGAAAATTTTATTTTATCTTATTATCTTAATTTATTTAAACAAAAACGACGTAATTCCTATAAAATTGTATTTTTTTCATAGTCTGTCATCTCACAATTATTTTGTATACAGCTAAACAACGTCCTATCGATTGATTCTACTTAATATAATTTCGATTGACAAATTAAATGAAAAGATCAAATGAAAGACAAAGATTAAAATTAGCTATTTCCATTAATATCTGTCACAGTTTTGAAACAAGAAGACGAATGCATTAAGAAACAAAAATATTTACAATATCATAGTAAACTAAGCTTTTTAATTATAAATAAGCTTCGCCGGCTCTAAAGTAAACAAAACTAACTATATATTAAGAAAAATATAGTCGTTGTAATTTTAGAAATGTTCCACGTGCACGTTGTAAGCATGTAATGTGAGACGGTACGTGTCGGTTCGAGTTATACCAGGTTTTTACTATTTTGCTTATTCTCACCTGAAAAAGCTAAAATACGGTAGTTTTTGTGTTGTTTTAGTATATTTAAGTTTACAGTACTAAAAATAGGATAGCCTATTGTTATAATTTATATATTGTTACAAAAGAAAGTGATTGTGAGTTTAACTTTAATTCGAAGATTACGTTTGCGTTTTATTAGCCTGGTGCTTTGAAATTTTACAAAAAAACATAGATGTTTTCTTTTTTTTATAGCTTCACGCTGTATCTCGTACACAGCAGGGGCAGAGGGAACCTAGTGTTAAGATTCTCAGTTTTCCATTTTCCGCCGAATTCTTGCAGCATTGCGTGTTGAATGGTAAAAATCAACGCCGTTTTGCGTCAACAACAGAGCGAAAAAATGAAAACTTGAATTATTTCGATTCCTCCAGTGAGAATCGTGAACCTGCAGGTTCGATTCCCACTCGAAGAAACTCTGTCACGTTTGTGACCCTGGGCCACGACTGGACTCAATAACATGTTACCATGCCATGGCTCGATATTGCGCGGAGAGTATTTACACTAAATTCTCCTTGTCTATTCTATATACATAGAACTCAGCGTAAAGCTAAAAAAACACTAAAAATATATATAAAAATAAAAAATTAAACTATCCTTTCTTGCAAAACGATCCCTCTATGTAATAAAACCTTTGTTTAGCCAAACTAAGCTTGTTATTAACACCGAAAGCGTCTAGTCAGCTAACTCCTAAGTCATATAAGTTTGCTTTTAAATTCCTAAACATGTGTTGCTGGTATCTATTTTAATATAATTTATTGCGGAACGTGCCCACTTATAAAGCTTGTCTTGGATATTAAAAATGAACTGTAAGTGCTTTCTCATTTTTTGTAGTTTTAGTGTTTTTAGTGTGTCTTAGTGTTTTTTTATTCTTCTTTTTAAATGTCACTTGTATTTTTTCATGCTTCATGCTGTTTTCCACTTCATGCTGTTAAATATAAACCACGGGCCGCGAGGCACATGTGTGTGATTATAAATGCGGTAGGTTATGGGTTCCATTCCCACTCGAGGAAATAAAACATTTAATATTTTCATTTCTTCGTTCTAGTGTCAAGGCACGCCGTTGAGGTCCGCCAGGCAACACGCATTGCCTCCAGAATTCACCGGAAAGTGGGGAGCGGAGTTTCTTAACACTAGGTTCCTTCTACCTACCCTGCTCCATGCGGGTTGCATGAAGATAAAAAAATAAGCTATTGCAGATATCATATTTAAAGATTTACGTATATATACTGTGAAGAAAATCAAATGTTTTCTTTGTTTTTTTGCTAAAATTGCCTTGCATCATTCCCTTAAGCATTGTATTGGCTGTGGGCCAAAGTACGTTTTATTTACTGAATTGACGTTATATTCGTAATGTCACCCTACTGGAGCTCTAAGATAGGTTGACATACAATTTGGTCCTATCTAAGTTGTAAATCTTTATAGAATATGTGAAATATCTCACGAAAATCAAATATGAATCGTAATAATTTTTTCCTATGGTATATTTTGCCTCGATCAAGAAAGATTATGTGTTCTATATTATTTTAATAAATTTAATATTTAAGGCCTTTCAAATATTAGTTTCACCTGATAACACAATATTTCTTAACAGAGTGTTATATCACTAAGATATCTTTATCTTTGACTAAGATGATAAAAGAATTTTCCCGCTATATCAAGTATCTATCGATGTAAGTTTTAAGGGTTAAAGATTAAATTTCTGCCATTACCTACGCCGAAAATTGCGGCTTAACAAAAATATCTTTTTGTTTGAAAACTTTATAATAATTTTATAATTAATGATGAATTTCAAATGTCTATCTGCTCTTAGCATTAAGAGATTTTTATAGAGAATTGAAATTAATTTAGTAGAAATATTATTATAGTTAAATCGAGTTAAAATGACTGGCGGTTAGATTCACTTAATGAAGCATTTATGAAAGTTAGTGAGGCGAAATTGAGAAAATGAACAGGAATTATTAAAAGAAATGTTATGCAAAAGAATAGGAAAAACGTTTAAATTAGGTTTTTTATACAAAAGCATGTACTGAATTGCAAATTGTTTTATATTAAAAAAAAGTATTCAATAGGTTTTTGGTGATAACGTACGGTGGTTGTTTGTATATTCGATTCTAAAGTATAATTAGGTATATTATGAAACGTGTTTTTCCTTTCCATCTATATATAGCTAGACGAAGCGTGACATATTTTATACAATAACAAAGCTAAAATTAAGTTAAATAAGCATTAATAGAGCTGCAAATAAAGTATTTTTATATCATGATAACCTTATAAAACTGTAAATATCGTTTTTATAGTAATCTATACTAATAATATATACTAAAAAAAGGAAAAAGTACTCGTTCGTATCAAAAAATATCCACTTACCTATTAGTTAATCGTTGCGAAGTAAAATACTGTATTTGAAGGAGTTACCTTGGGCATATAGAATGTGTCATTAATTGTAATAATTCTTAGTTATTTCCATTTGACCACAAGGGGTAAATCCACAGTTGGACTATATTTTTTAGCTTCACGTATCCTGCACATTTCATCTCCTTTCCCCGTTTTCCCTTGAATTCTGCTGGCATTACGTGTTGAGTGGGAAAACTGAAAGCCGCGCCTTCCCTCGTTGCCAGAGCTAGAAATTATTAATATTAAATATTTTAACGAAATTAGCTTTAATTTTCATTTATAAGAAATAACAGAGTCATTATCCATTGGGCTTAGTTTATTTATCATATTATTCATCTATAGTGATTCGTAGAAAACCTTATCACTTGTTACAATTAGATAAAACTAAAATACTATTCATGCTTTACTCATATTAGTAAACAGATGGACGGCGATTACCCTTATTATCTACAGTAATATCTTTTTTATTTTCTCAATTACGCATCGCTAATAAATAGACCAGAATTTTTTATATATTACGCATTTTTAGAAGTTTTTTTAACTTGCCGTGTTGGTACGTATGTTAGTGCCTCCTCAACCTCAATTTGATCCATTTCCCTGGGTCTAGTTTTAGTTTTGATGACAATGAAATTATATATAGACTAAAATAAGCAAAGCCAGTAAGAAACTGTAGTTTATATTTCACTTTTCAGATAAAAAAAAGAAAAGTAAAAGAAAATGATAAAACAACTCTGTCAAAACATTTTACATTTTTTTCTGATTAAGTAACTCGCTCTGTAACTGGTAACTGGTAGACTTCACGAAGAGACAATATTACAGGAAAGGAACGGACAATATACATTCATTAGGAGGTGATATTTCTTTTTGTTTAAGGAAAAATAATAAATAAAGTTAATGTTTTTGATGGTTCAAACGTAAATTTTATAGCTTTGTTAATGTTTTTTTAATGTTTCTTCTCGTCACTCAACACGCAGTGCCTCCAGAATTCAGCAGAAATTGGGGAACGGAGTGTATTAACACGAGGATGCCTCTGCCTACCCTGCTGTGATCGGGTTATAGCGTGAAGCTGATTTAATTTCATTTATTTAATAAATAAGAACAAACTACTGTATATTTTTCGCGGAGAGTGATTCAACACTATCTTCTCAAGCATGTAACAAGGCCTCAGCTTAAATAGTTAATGTTTTTGATGGTTCAAACGTAAATTTTATAGCTTTGTTAATGTTTTTTTAATGTTTCTTCTCGTCACTCAACACGCAGTGCCTCCAGAATTCAGCAGAAATTGGGGAACGGAGTGTATTAACACGAGGATGCCTCTGCCTACCCTGCTGTGATCGGGTTATAGCGTGAAGCTGATTTAATTTCATTTATTTAATAAATAAGAACAAACTACTGTATATTTTTCGCGGAGAGTGATTCAACACTATCTTCTCAAGCATGTAACAAGGCCTCAGCTTAAATAGTTAATGTTTTTGATGGTTCAAACGTAAATTTTATAGCTTTGTTAATGTTTTTTTAATGTTTCTTCTCGTCACTCAACACGCAGTGCCTCCAGAATTCAGCAGAAATTGGGGAACGGAGTGTATTAACACGAGGATGCCTCTGCCTACCCTGCTGTGATCGGGTTATAGCGTGAAGCTGATTTAATTTCATTTATTTAATAAATAAGAACAAACTACTGTATATTTTTCGCGGAGAGTGATTCAACACTATCTTCTCAAGCATGTAACAAGGCCTCAGCTTAAATAGTTAATGTTTTTGATGGTTCAAACGTAAATTTTATAGCTTTGTTAATGTTTTTTTAATGTTTCTTCTCGTCACTCAACACGCAGTGCCTCCAGAATTCAGCAGAAATTGGGGAACGGAGTGTATTAACACGAGGATGCCTCTGCCTACCCTGCTGTGATCGGGTTATAGCGTGAAGCTGATTTAATTTCATTTATTTAATAAATAAGAACAAACTACTGTATATTTTTCGCGGAGAGTGATTCAACACTATCTTCTCAAGCATGTAACAAGGCCTCAGCNATCTATATATATAAAATCGAAAGGTCACTCACTCATCACGAAATCTCAGAAACTACATGTGCTAGGAATCTCAAATTTTGCATAGGAGTTACTTATAGGACGTAGGTGCTCGCTAAGACGGGAATTTGCAATATTCGACTTCTAAGGGGTTGTTTTTGGGGTCGAAAGTTTGTATGAAACTTCGTTACTACAAATGCTAGGCGTCTCATATTTTACATAGACGTTACTAGGACGTAGTCATGGAGACAGAAATAAATAATAACATAGTTCACGCGGGTGAAACCGCGAGCGGGCCGCTAGTATGTTTATAAATCGATATATGGCTTACTTCAAATGGTTGGGCATGAATCTTTTCCACTATATTCATATTTTTATATGTTTAAAAAAAAATAGTTTTTCTTCCTAAATATCGAATATCTTTCGAATAATTACGTAGTTAAATTTTTTTAACAAAATACAAAAAAAGAGAGTTCCATCACTTATACAGCGAAACATTCTAGTCTACAATAAATAAAAATGAAAAAGAATTTATCCACAGATTTTCTTTTAACAATTTAATAATGCTATTTACAAAGGGTGTGAAAATATACTTAGACGTGCTGAAGGCACCTTCTCTTTGATATATGATAGAGATTAAACGTTGATGTATGATTGTGAAGCTGAACTTTATTGTGTGATTATTAACTTCTCGTGAACAATTTGTCAATTTTTTTAGCTTCTTGCTGAATCTCGGGAAGGTATAGGGAACCTGGGAAACTAATGTTAAGACACTTCGAACTCATTATAAGAAACTTCCGTTCCTCATTTTTCGCTGAATTCTGGAGGCGTTGCGTGTTGTGGTGTGGAACTCAACGCTGCACTTTACATCGTTACCAGAGCGAGGAAATAATGTTAAATATGTAATTTCTTCAATTGGGAATTGAACTCACAACCTGTATTAAAAGTAGCACGCTTGTTCCCCTGTGCCATGACTGGCGCTCATATAGCAATGAGTCCATAAAATATTGTGTTAAAGTAAGTATTTTAAGTACTTTTAAATGACGACAAATATCTCCCAATCAACACATTAATATTATAAATATAAATGTAAGCATTTGTAAAGCATTTACGCTAAAACTACTCAACCGATTATCATGAAACTTTTTACATATATACTTAACGTTATTAGAAAGGACATAGGATACTTTTTATTTAAAGAATATACTCGTATATTCCTTAAACAAGCGAAACCGCGTGTGAGTCTCTAGTAATTAATATAACGAGTAACTTGCAAAATTCCACATTAAACCACACCAAAATCAAATTCGCGTCTTATTTTAATTGTATTCACTGATGGCTCCATTGTTGACTCGTATAAGGATAACAGATGATAAGAATCATTTGGGATCGATAGGTCTCGTCAATGTCATATCGTCAATTTGTTTTAGTATTAATTTTCTATATTATAATAGTTTTTTTTTATATATATAGATATTTTAATTTGCAAAATATTTTATTTACTGACACCTACAAAAGGGATATTTGTGTTTTCTTATTTGAAATATTGGAATGAAGTACGATAATTAATTTGAGAAAAAAATATATCTTTTTATATGAATTTATGAAGAAATTAAGAGAAAATCGCAATCATATATATATATATATATATATATATATATATATTTTTGCAGTAAGCTAATATTAATAAAAATCTAAATCTGAGTATAAAATTGGAAGATACAAGAAATTAGGTTTTTATTTTATTTAACATAACATAGAAAAATATAAATTAGTTATCATCATGTTGTCAGTTGAGCTCAGACCAGTGACTCGATTCACAAATGTAAGCTTAAGAACCCTTCTTGCCTCCACTTACCGTCTCTCTCTACCTAATAAAATGAAAATAAAATGTAGAGAAGGGAAAAGGGGGAAAGAGTATTCTGCCTCTGTAAAATATATATTTATATTTATCTTAAACAGTTTCTAGTTTTTTTACTATTTTACATTGTTAGTTCAAAATAATTTTAAATCTTTCTACATAGATTTTTGTTTGATAACAATGCATCGTTAACTAAGTAATCTAATCCAATATGACGATTTCAAAGCTCCAAACGTTATTAATTATTTTGTATAGACCCGCTACTTTTAATAGACTTTAAAAAAGTATTTGATATTTGAACAGAAAAAGGCAAAAATTGGACTGGGTAGGACGTGTTTAATATAGGTAAGATAAGATCCTAGAGCGTCGCGCGAAATGGTTTGGCCACGTTACGCGCCGGCCTAAGAACTATGTCGAATACAAGTGCCTTGCTATATCAGTCTCTAGAGTGAGACGTCCCGGATGCCCAAGCGCTGGTTGGATGTCCTGATGCAAGACATGAGAGTCAATGGATTAACCACCGAGGACGATAAAGGCCGTGCAAAGTGGAGTAGGTTCAGTAGGGAAACCTTGGCAAAAGCCAGGAAGAAGAAAAAGAAGAATATATACTATAGATATAGAATATATACTAAGAAGTAGATAATTGCTAGGTATTTGATGTCGGTTTAAGTTTTGTCTTTGACATGTAATGTACGCCACCGAAAAGCTTCATTCTTATTATGTTTATTGTGTTTTTTATAACATTTTTGTTATTAAATGAAACATATTTTTTTGGCACAATCATATTATAAAATTGTACTTAATCGCGAGGGAAATCTACTTTCATCAAATTATATTTTTCTAGTAAATACGAAGCAATGGCACATCGTAATAAGATTGGGTACAACGAACTCCAGACAGACATTCGATACGATTTTTATTTGCAATTGGTGTATTATTTTCCTTTTAGTAGAAACTGAAATGCATTCGAATCTTATAAGTTTATAAGATATATTTATTTTTATTATATAGCTTCACGCTGTATCCCGCATAAAGCAGGACCTATCCTGCATAGAGAGGGAACCTAAAATTGAGACTTATTAGCTTTGAGTGACAGAAACTAACACTGTTCGTTGTCTTGTTAACTCTTTCGTTACCTAATAACAGACAGACAACGCACAGACGAAACTACTGCACTTAAAAACTTATAAATTAAGAAGTAAATTAAGAAATCCCTAAAATTGCCACAGAAAAGAGAAAAAATGGAATTTTCCAACTACTTTCCATATAGAAAGGTGCCTATTAAACTAATATAATATATCATATCAAAATTCCGTATCTCACAACACTAATACTTAAGTATCGCTTTCATCTCACCAATTTTCACTCCATTTAGAGTTTCTACCCACTTACGTGCGTGAGGGTAGATCGGTTTAATTATATGAGGAGGTGTCACGTTAACGTGGTAGGCATAATTGAGATCTGCCTTGCCCCGAGTACCCACTCGATGGGTTTACGTCAGAAGTCATGATAAATATCGCTTTTTTAATATAGATAATATTTTTGGTTAGTTATTTCAGAATCATGTGGAATTGATCCGAATAATCATATATTTTTAATTAACTATCAAATAGCACCAGATATTGTCTTTTTTTCAGATATTTTAAACTTAACCATATAGTGTTTAGACACTCTATTCCCCACCTTTTCATCAATTTACGAGATGTGGCGTGTTGAGTGGCGGGGCTTTTCTTTATTACCAAAGCGAGTAAATAATAGTAATTCATTCCTACGGCTGGGAATCGAATCCACAACCATCGCGACTATAGTCGGACAGTATGCCGCTATGCTACGACGACGACCTCATTGTATAATTAAATATTAGTTTTGTAAGCACTTTAGTTTTATAAATAGTAATTAACCATATTAAAAACAAAGTATAATGATAAAAACATTCTTAATTTAAATTCGCTGTCAAAGGAACTCATAAAAGTTGAAGGCTGAGGGTCCAAAGCGCCCTTTCAAGTTGGCTTGTGATGACAAGGGATGATAATTACTTTACAAGGCAGACATTTGTAATACAAATGAAAAACACTAATTTGTTTCAATATAAGGCTATATCCAGCCAGGAGGCCAGTGGCGCAGTGGCATAAGTGTGTGACTGACTTGCTGGTTCAATCCCCACTCGAGGAAAGGAAATATTTATTTAAATTTATTTTTTCATTTCTTCACCCTGGTGTGGTAGCGCGGCATTGAGTTTCGCCACTCAACACGCATTGCTTCCAGGATTTGGCAGAGAATGGGTAACGAAGTGTTTTAACACTAGGTTCCCTCTGCTTACCCTGCGGTTGCGGGATACAGACGACAAGTATAAACGACAATTCTTTTCCTTTTGCTACAAAAACCACACTATAGTGAAGTACAAGAATTGTCTGTAGAAAAATAATAATTTCGTATCTCGATATTAAAAGAGACAAAATATTCGATACATAATCCATTTTAAAGTAAATTATAATTTATTATTAAAGCGTTCTGCTTCGTTTATAGTTCAAAGAGTCGATAAATTAAATTGTCAACGATTTTAAAATAATTTATAAATATTGTATGAAGTTTGATATAAAAATAATTTACTATTAAAAATCTTAAATGATATAACAGACTTGTATTTATGAAAAAAAGATTGTAATATATAACAGGGCAATATTAAAATGGACAAGTGGTGAAGAAATTAGCTTTTTTAATCAATATAATATTTACGTTTCCTAAAATCACTGAAAATTTAAATTAAAATATAAGCATAGAGCTAAAAGAAGAGCAAGAGAGAGCAAGCAGAGAAGGCTTTTTTTAATTTTCATTAATTAATTTCAGATAAAGAGATACATATTTTTAATGAATGCATTAAATTTTACGTGGACGTAGAGACGTAGACATCTATATTTTATATAATACAAAAAAGTTCATACTTATCGTAGAAATTTCCTAAAAAATAGTGATTATATGAGATTTTTATAATATTTTATCGCGTATAATCTTCTATATTTATATATATAAAATCGAAAGGTCACTCACTCATCACGAAATCTCAGAAACTACATGTGCTAGGAATCTGAAATTTTGCATAGCAGTCACTTACAGCACGTAGGTGCTCGCTAACGCCCAATGTTAATAACCAATCCTAATCCAAAAATTGCTACCATAGATTGAAATAGACAGAGATGGAGGTAGGCATGCAGGTTAGTGATTGGATAGATATGTCGGACAGTACGAGATAGACGTTAACTGGAGATAGGAGATACATTATTAATATTGGGCGTAAGACGGCAATTTGCAATATTCGACTTGTTTTTGGGGTTGAAAGTTTGTATGAAACTTCGTTACTACCAATGCTAGGAGTCTCAAATTTTGCAGGGGCGTCACTTTGCAGGATACTCATGGAGACAGAAATTAATAATAACGTAGTACACGCAGGCGAAGCCTGATAAACATATTACAGAATAGAGATTTATCAAATCAATTTTCGTGAATTAATTGCAAATATAGAAATACATATTTTCAATGAATGCATGAAATTTGACGTAGACGTAGAGATGTAGACATCTATGTTTTACGCATTTTACTAATACAAAATAGTTCATACTTATCGTAGAAATTTCCTAAAAAAATAGAGATTTTTATAATATTTTATCGTGTATAATTTCATATAATATATTTTTCCACATATCCCATAACGAAAAAACGGAAATTGGATTGTCACGTCATTCCAGTAAAATTGACTTCTTCAATGAATACACCGCTATAGCTAACTAATTTACTATTTGTCACTTTGACGTGACAGCTGCTTTATATAAGTTATGTTACTTTAATATATTACCTGTCACTCTCGTGATTCTGTACTTATTTACTTAACCTACATATATACGTGTACAATGTATATATTTGAGAATAAAATCATAAATATAATACTTACTACTATTTAATAATTAACGATTACCTACCTATTTCTAACTATTTCTCCCTGTATCCCGCGTACAGCAGAGAAGGCAGAGGGCACCTAGTGATAAAACACACCTTTTCCCATTTTCCCCCGAACTCTGGAGACATTGCATGGTGAACTCAGAGCCGCAATTTTTCCTGACGCCAGAGCAAAGAAATGAAAAAATAAAATATTTCATTTCCTTGAATGGGGATCGAACCTACAATCAGTCGGCCTCATTATTTTAACAAGCAAAAAATAACATTTTATAAATAGGCAAAAAAAGAAAGAAATTACAAACAGAACTTACATAATTCAGATAACGTAGAATAAAACTGGATTTTTTTAAAGTCCTAAGATAAAAGGTTGCCATTATCTCCATCGCCTCAGTCAATGTGAATTGCCTCAACCTTTTTTTATCTTTATTATAATTTAAAATATGAGATTACTTGCAAAGCTATTTTTGTCCAATCTACAGTTTTTTATCAGATTTCTTAGGAATCTAGAGTATTTAATCTAAAGTGAAATTATTTTATACACTATGTTATTAAAATTTAAAAAGTTTTTAGAAGATTTTAAAAATGTTATAGAGGTATATGTATAGGATGGTTTCGATATCTCGAAATGGAAAATGAAGAACCTATCGAGAACGTCTTATTTGGAGCGGAATGTCTTAAGGAACATTAAATCCCCACCTTCCCTCTGCCTACCTAGTTACTTGCGGGATACACCGTGAAGCTAACAAAAATAAAATTAAATATGGAATAATCCTTACATAACTGTATAGTTATCTTCTAAATGTAGTTTGTTTTGTAAACTTATCCAGGCAACACACTAGGAATTTGTAAGGCGTTGTAATAAGGAGAGCTTTACATATTTTCTCCAATCTACGTATATATTTCTAAGCTGATATTGCTGAAGCTGCAGTTTGTTTGGTTGAACGCGCTAATCTTAGCAACTACCTTTCATGTTACCCACAGTAGGCTACCTGTAGCTTTGCGGTTTGGAGAGTTAATTCGGGCGCCTAGGATGTCTCACATATCATACACAATTCTTACATAAATTCACTCGACATCTTTATGGGTAAAAAGTGTTGTTTTTTTCTGTTTTTCCATCTTTTATTTTTCTTAATTTTTATTTTTCTTTTATGTGTCCATTATGTATGCAATAAAGAAATGTATTTAGTTTTTACTTATAAAATTTTAATTATCGATAAGTATGTAGCAGTATGTATGGAGTTGCTTCCCATCACTAATTAATAAGTAGTAATAAATAAATAAGTAGTTTGCCAATTTTAAAAAATCTTATATCAGAAATATCCATTTTTAGTGATTCTCCTGAGAAATTAAATTATTTAACTAATTTCATTATAACTAATAAAATATTTAATTAATTTTGATTAGCAACTAATTCTATAAATACAACATCGGTTAACAATTATTCTAATATGTACACTATATGAATCTTTGGCTATGTTGTTCCACTGACATTGCATATTGATAGCCTTATTAATGTGAGAGTAAGTTTGTATATGAATAACTTAACGATCACAACTCAAGCTTGGACCTAACTTAGTTTGTGTACTAAATCAAATATTCTACTATACATAGCAGGTTTTGAAGGTTGTATACCTTAAAAACTTATTAATATTAAAATTGTAAAATTGTAAATGCGACTGGTGGTGGATTCCATCTCCAATCGAGGAAACTAAATATTTAATTTATTAGCTCTGATGTCGAGGAAAAGCGCGGCGTCGAGTTTCCCCAATCAACACGCAATGCCCTAAAAATACAGTGGTCAGTGGGGAACGGAGTGTCTTAACACTAAGTTCCCTCTGTCTATCCTGCTATATGCAGGATACAGCGTGAAGCTGAAACAAAGAAATATTTGTCAATTTAAATTTAAAACGACTGGTGAAGATGATTTATCGTTGCAGCTGTCATGTCTGTTTCTGTGAACGTATTATTCTTCCTGTTTACTTATTTATATTTACCTTTGTATATAAAAATAGCCAATGACACATTCTAACTATGTTAGCAATTTGGATACTTTTGAAATAAATGTGATGGCAGGTAGAACTTCTCCACTTTTCTCATTTATCTATCTTTTTTGGATCTATGTAAATATTTATTTCCCATGAGTGGCAGTCGAACCCGCAATTTGGTGCGCTTAAAGGGCACACTTGTGCCCTTGTGACTGCCCTCAAATATATTTTATAAGAGATTTATTCTCTCCCACCCCACCACTACCGTTTACAGACTCTTCACAATCAGATATCTCTCATCTATCTAAGCAGATTATATGAGTACTTGACCAAAAGATTTTATAGACCACTCTCAATTCTGAGATCGTGCTTGAGAGCGATTTTGAGATATATATAAAACTAGCGGCCCGTTCGCGGCTTCGCCTGCGTAAACTACGTTATTAATTTCTGTTCATGAGTACCTACGTCCTATAAGTGACCTCCACGCAAAATTCTGCGACTCCTAGCATTTGTAGTAACGAAGTTTCATACAAACTTTCAACCCCAAAAACAACCCCTTAGAAGTCGAATATTGCAAATTCCCGTCTTAGCGAGCATTTACGTCCTATAAATAACTCCTATGCAAAATTTGAGATTCCTAGCACATGTAGTTTCTGAGATTTCGTGATGAGTGAGTGACCTTTCGATTTTATATATATAGATATACGAGTATTTGTAACTTAAGCTCATGTGAACTAACCCTAATAAAGTCAATTCGAGAATAAACGCCGAAGCTAATTGGTAAGAACAGTACACCGTGATTGTTGACTTTCATTTGATTACAAACTGTAATAAGACCTAATTTCTCCTCTTTACAAACAATTTACTACATAAAGTGAAAACAATTTCCTAGTTACTGAAAATATTTTAAGCTTATGAATATAGTTATAGGCTCACAGTGCCTCGAATTTAGACAGAAAGTAGAGAACGGAGTGTCTTTTCACTAAGTTTTCCCTGCCTACGCCTTTCCTGCTATATTCGGAACATAGATAGTCGCCAAAAAAATATAGGTGATATTTTGAAAGCAATGATTTTCTATTTAATATCTACATAGTAAATATCATAATATTGTTTGAATTTCTCTATAAAATAAACTGGTAATTTTCCAAAAAATAAATCTGATTAGGGCAGCCTCATTTTTATATAGTCCATAGAGTTTTATGAACATTTACAACAATGAATTACTGGCTCCAATCTATGATTTCTTTCATGTAAATTTTTATATCCGCTCGTAAAAGAATGAAGCTATTAAGGTAACAGGGTCAAATAACATTTTAGCTGGAAGAGTAGGAATTTCAAAGTAATCCTATAGAATCATTTTAATATTTTTTCATTTAACCATGCTTAGTAAAGCAGTACGAGTTATATTTTAAGAAAACTAATATATCTATATGTTTTTCTATATTCTTAGTTTTTTGTTTCACAAATAGAAAATTTTAAGTGGGGCTAAAGTAACTTTATATTTTATTTATATGTTTTCTTTGTTTATTTTCGATTTCTTATTATATTTGAAAGGTATAATTTTAAATAATAAATCGTAATATAAATTTAGTTCATATCATAAACTATATGAGTTCTCTCCCATTACTTCATACCACCCAGGACTTTCGTCTAAATTTATCCTAAGAGACTTATATATAGTAGGAAAGTTTTGGATATTAGCGTCAATGTTCCAGTTTCAAAGAGAAATTGCTGTGTGAAATACTGACAAGTACTGACTGTAATTAACTGTCACTGCTTAAGAAAATTAATAGTACAATTGAGTATTTTTAGCAAGGTAGGCAGAGAGAGACCAGTGTTAAAACACTTCACTCCCCAGTTTCCGCTGAATTCTAGAGGCATTGCGTATTTTCAGGTATTCTGAAAATACTTTCCAACCATTACTTTGAAAGAGAGTTAAATAAAAATATATCAAAATGTCTTTGTTCAGCTTTACGCTGTATCTTAAAAATGACAGGATAAAGAGAGAGAACACTCCATTGTCTGTATTCTGTTAGAACATTCAATAATGCCGTTCATATTATGACGGAATTTAACGCCGCCCTTTGTCATACCAGAGCAGGGAAAACTTAATCATAGTGTTTACAGTCAAATGATAGGTGGGTGCTGAAAGTTAACAAAAATTAATGAATACAATAACTTTTATATACTCGTACGTAATATCTAAACTTACTACAATTTTCTACTACTACAATTACTACTAAATATTTCAACTTAAAAATTTTGAGAAAGACTTTATAAAGTAAACACCAAAGGACTTGAACAGAAAGAAGTATTATATATTGCAGCGACATAAAGTAGGTCAATATGGCGATGCTGGATACGCTGAGAACATGGGTAAACATTTCTATTCTCCAGGTTCACCATTTGTCTTCTGCCATTACTATTGTTATATTTATGTAACTTTACACTGTATTTTGATAGTAAGATAGCTACGAATAAATTACCTATAAGGCGAGTCGTGGTGCAAAGTGTGAATGTAAACGCGGCTGATTGTGGGTTCCATCTCCACTCGAAGAATTTTTTTTCTTCAAATTCTTTAGTTGGAACTAAAAATAACACAAGTACAATATTTATGAAGCTCGATAATGACTGCATTAGTGAGAACTGTGTTGCAGCCATTAACGCCCACCTCAAAAGGATAAAGTAGTAACAAAGTTCCATACTATCTTATTTAAAGTAAGGGCAAATGAAATATTTATTTAATTTTTTATTTCTATTTCTTTGCTCTGGTGTCGAGACAAATGTTAGGATTTGATCTGAGCGAAATGATTTTATAAAAATATTTAATCACTTCAAATGGAAAGCGAATATGCTTACTTCTAAACACTATATAACAATTTATACTAGCTCCCACCTACGGCTATGCCCGCGTGACCAAATAGAAGTACCTAATAGTAGTAAGTTTGACCGCCAGCATAATGGGTTACGTCAAAACACTGATATAATGTAAATTATCAATAAATTAATTATCCAACACAAAATATAATAAAATATAGATAAAAATAACCAATTAAAACAAATGGAAATTAAATTATATAAAATGTTTTTTATTATTATATTTTGTAGGGCGGTTGAGTTATTGTGAAAAGTAAGCGTCGCTTATCACGCGAACGCTGTTATCAAATTAGTCGCTAAAACGGTAATCAGGGGAAATTCAAAAACCTTTCTATTGAAATAAATTATAAAAGTTCTCGTTTGAAAATATAATTATTTTTTTCGGGGTTTTGGAAATGGCAATATAAATTTTAGTTAATTGGGTTAATTATTTTTTATTTGCTTAAAAACTGTAAGTGTTAAATATAATTTATTTTTTGTGTTGTTTTCCAATAAAAAAAATGCTGAAATCTGCTGACGTGATTTTGAGCTATTCGTCCATTTCTCGCGCAGATACCTGGTGCAAATTTTAGACTTATGTGTTTTTTCTCATAGATACCATTGCCAGAAATGGATCAAACTAAAATGGGACCACATGGGAAGGACCAGCTTTTAAATAAAAGTTAAAATAAAAAAGAATCATCAAAATCGATTCACCTACTCAAAAGTTCTGTACGTAACCTCCTCCTTACGGAAAACTGTTAAAAAGTATTTATAATGTGTCGATAACGTGTTTATCGATTATCGATTATGCTGCGATTTTTGCTTGAAATTCATAAAAACGATCGTAAAATATTACCCAAAATATTTTATTGATCCGTTTGGAAGTCAACGGCCTGGTTCTGTACGAGTGTGTTACTGAAACAATATGAGAATTGAACAAATAAACATCTTGTCCCAGTTCCAACGCCCGCAACGTCCGGTTACGAAATACATCGTCAGTTTTGTAAGTTAAATGAATAAATACATTACCTACGCATATATAAATAAATATATGTATATGTAATATTTCAATATATATATTTTTTCTGTGAATAAGTTGGTAGATAAGATAAGCTTTACGCTGTATCCCGCATCCCGTTAATCCATTACGGAGGCCAGAACTCAACGCCGCTGCCTGCTTCCTTGGGTACCTGTAAATAATAATTCATTCCTCCGAATTGGAATCGAACTTACAATCGTCGTGTTTACAGTCCCATCCTTGTGAGCCACCGGATATAGTAGTAGGGTAAAGAAGTAGTATATTAGAACTATTATATTACTTCATGTCCAATAAAGAATTATTGGGAGAAAATTCTTCGCATTCTCGTACAGCTGATTCCTCATGAGCACGAACAAACCTTTTATTTATTATTTTCTATATTAAAACGTCATTGTGAGAATTTACGTTCATTCGTGGGGACTTTTAATCAAAAATACTTCGGCAAATATTTTTCAATTGTCCCGTTTATTTTGTTTTGTTTGAAATGTATGGCAAAATTGAATTTCGTTTCGGAATTTTTAATTGGATTCAAATGTAATTTACACGTTATAGAAGTTTAGATATTGTGAAAATGTTTTTACATTGGCTATAGCCTCATTTAGAGCAATTAAATATATGAGACATCTAACTGTAATTTCAACGGAGTTGAGTTTAGCGAAAAGTGGGGAACGGAGTGTCGTAACACTACAACATGTTGTGCACCCTGCTGTGTGCGGGATACAGCGTGAAGTTGATTTATTTATTTTGTTGTAAACCTAAGATGCTAAAATATTTCTAAATAGGTATTATATAAAATATTTTTAGCTTCTTTCGTTACGATGATAGGAATATATGGGCTTACATACATTAATAAAAAGACTTTTCTGATAAGAAAAGTTCATCGAAAACCTGAAAATAGACATAATTTTTGTTTCCCTAAAAAAAACTTACTACTGACTTATCTTAGAACGATCTATATGATAAGTTAGAATTCCATTTTATGATATAATTTAGGACTTCTTCTTAGTCACTATACACTAGACGTGGCGTTGTGCTCCGCCAGTCAAAGGACAGAAAATGAAGGGAGTGGAACGGATTAAATATAATTCTGATAGAAAATATTTAACTACCGAATACCTACAGATTATTTCTTCTTTTAACTTTGAGTCAAATGCAAATAGTCCTAAGCACACATTTAAACGAAGATGGAAGGTGATCTAAAAGGTAAAATTTAACAATACAACGGCTTAAACATCCCCTTTTACAAATAAAGGATTACACCAGAGGGCAAGAGACTTCCAAGTCAAACCCACCACAACAGAGAGAGAGAGAGAGAGAGATTCAACTCATTTTACATGTATTCAGGACAGTACACGAAGAATAATCGCAGTCGTTAGTTTAACATAATAATTATTGCAACTGACAGACGGACGTCACCTCAGTCTATGGACTTCTTTCAGCGGTCACAGGTCCGCAGTGTTCGAAACGTCGGTTTTAAGGAAATATATGTATAATCTGTTCTTTTAATAAATTTTTAACTGATCGGTGCCTGTACTTGAAAGATATATTAGAAAAACTACCACTGGGAGCTTTCGTCAATGCAATAGAACCTTAATAATAATTATTAAATATTTACAACAATCATAGTTTAGTTAAAACAGTGCCAACTATGCTGATACTCTAGAACTTAAAGACAAATTATGCTAAATAATAAAATATATTCAATTTTGTTGCAGAAAGTCGTCAAGGAAGCCCCGAAATGACAACAGACAGCGCTCTAAATTCTCAACGGTAAGCCTTCTATGAAAGTTGAGAGTAATAAGTTAGAAGTATAATAATTTTAAGTTCCTTTATTTCTTTATCTGAATGGATAATTTTTTGCAGTTTATTTACTGTAGTTTGTGGTAGTATATTGTAGTTTTGATTATAATATAGTACTATAGTAAGCTTCCCGCAGACATCAGGGTAGGCAGTTCTTTACTATCCGCCGATTTCAAGGCATGTTAAGTGGAGGAACTCAACGTCGGGCTTTTGCATTGGTAGAGCGAAGAAATCAAAATATTAATAAATAATAATTCATTCCCTCGAGTGGAGATCGAATCCACAACCATAGCGTTACAGCCGCAAGCAACCCGTAGTAGCAAAGTAGTATTTGTAGTAAAAAAAATATGAATAAATAAAAGGAAAATTGAATCAAAAACTTGATAAAACTAAAGGTCGATCACATACTGTTCAAATGAACTAAAATATAATAGGAATGAAGTAGTAGTTGTTTAGTACCTACAATATTACACCAATTAGCGTATGTTAGGCACATAGTATATGACGTCATTATTAATTAGCACTATGCCAGTTTCAAATTTATTTATTTTTCTTTTTCTATAAGATTATTACTCAAATGAAATTAATTCCTACTTGAGGAAAGATATATTTATTATTCTTATTTCCTCGCGGCGTGGCATTGGGTTCATAGTTGAGTCCCGGTACTCAAGCTGGAATGGCCCTCAGAATTGAGCATGTGTGCTTAAAACTCGCTCGAGGAAGTGGAATATTTATATACGTTTATATTTCCATTTCTTTACTCTGCTGTCGAGGCACTCTTAACACTAGCGGGATGCGGGATACAGCGTGAAGCTAATTTAATTTTATAATTAAATTTATCGTCCACATATGACAAGAATATTAATTTATATTTCCAATCAAGGATTTACAAAATATAAGATATACTTTTTAATACATCATTTACGTAAATTTCTACCAAACGATGAATCAACCCACTTAACCTGTCTGAACTACGCTTTAGTCGATTAAACTTAATTATTGCAATCACATTCAATTTATTTCGCGTAAAACGATTAATAAAATTTTAGGAAACTGATATTGGGCCTAGAAGAAGAAAAGTTTTAGTGTCAATGCGGAGAAGAGAGTGCTCTCTTCTCTTCTCGAGTGGGGATCGAACCCATAACCAGTCGGTATATTTAATACAAATATATGTAATATGAATAAAAATTAACCACTTCACCCGATATTGAAAGCGGCGCGATTTATGTGTGCTATATAATAGGAAATAATTAAATTGACGTAACAAGTATCAGATAAAACTAAACTCTATTTACTTAGCACACACAGATAATAAAAACGATTTTACCTAAGTAATACAAAACTTGGCAAATGCTGAATATTTAAAAAAAAATCAATTTTATTTCTGGACTTGGTAAAAAGTAACTTAAAAAAAAATCTAATGATACTAAAACTGGTTGTAAAAAAAATAATCTTCTTTATATGTTACTGCTTTTCCCTGAGCGGGAATCAAACCTATAACAGTCGCGTTTACAATTACACGACGACGGCCTCAAATAAAATGCAAAATATATATTTGAACATTGAACTAGAGTAAAGCCAAGCTATCAAGGATCTGTAATATGTAATTTCTGTTCTTTGATTATGGCTTTCCAAGCGTGCCAGTTAAGCCGTAATCACTTCCAATGTCACGTTGTATGAAGAACAGCGGGACATGAGTTGAACTCGGAAACATTTTCTTCTATTTTTAAGTAGAAGAAAATGTCACGTATTCACATTTTTCATATAATCTTTGATATTCATCATATAATATTTCTAGATAGAAAAGTTACATTATGTTCAAATTTTCAGTGTCTTCAAGAAATCATCACCAAACAACAAACTAACGTTATATTTGGCATCAAGAGACCTGGTGGTGGAAAATGGCTGCATCGACAAAATCCAAGGTGTTCTGCACGTGGACACTGATAATATGGAAAATAAGAAACTGTTTGGCCAAGTTACGTTGACTTTTAGGTGAGTGTTGTTAAAATATATATTTTTCTAAAGTAGGTTAAATTAGCTAGTTATTTTTTAGGGTTCCGTACATCATACGTAAAAACGGAATATCATTTTGATGTCCGTCTGTCCGTCTGTCAAGAAAATTTACCTCGAGATCGCGTGGAAGTATCAAGCTGAAATTAATAACAAATATTGAAGTCTATGATCTCCTGAAGCTCAGAAAAATCAAACTTTTAAGGCATTGCAATCAAAAGATACTAGCAATTATGCATCGATTTTGCTGCATGTTGTGTGAAATTCATTGCGTAATCAAAATCTATAGGTTACTTCCCGTGGACCTACGTCATGAAAATTGGCACGAAATGAGAACTCATAATACAAATAAAGGAAAGAATCCGAAAAGTGTAAATTTATTGGTAATTCATAGAAAAAAACAGGAACAAACTTACACTTCATACAAATTAGGTACATATGCGCCCAAAAATGGAGCTGTTTTTTATATAAACTATTGATATAGTGTAGAATGTTATAACAGATTTGTTAGCATAACAAATATATAACCTTTGCAAGACTTAAATATACAAGATTTTCTATTGAAAACGAATGATTTATGAAAGTAGCTTACGTCGTAAACCGCGTGGGTGGTAAATGCTCCTATTCATTTTATCACAAAACGGGGCAAATAGAAACTATTAAGGACTGTCATTGTATACTAATTAAGTTACAAAATAAATAAGATTCATTTCTTTTATATGATTTTTCTATTTTATGACAATGAAAGTATAGTAAGTTATCATTACGTTGTTAGTTTTTACATAACATACAAATACTAAAGTATTATTGTTGTTAGCTTAGCGAAGTAGAGAGAAAAACTAGTGCCAAGACACTCCGCTACCCCGTTATTTTACAGTGACTGTCTTATTTGGGTTCCGTACACAAAGGGTCGCGTTTTCGGTCGCTATTACTAAAACTCCGCTGTCAGTCTGTCACCGGGCTGTATCTCTTGAATCGATAGGCAGTTAAAATTTTCACAGATTATGTATGACTGTTGTCGCTATAACAACAAACACTAAAAAACAAAATAAAGTAAGCATTTATTAGGACATTTGGGAGATATAGGGGGATAAAGTCGTTTTATAGATATTGGTACGGAACGTTCGTATGCAAATCCGATTCGCACTTAACCGATTTTTTCGTGTTATTTGAAGCAATGAGAATAATTTAAATATATCCTCTTATTTAGATCGAACCCACATCCCTGCTGTACTACGATGAATTTGTATTTATTTATTCATACATATTTGCCAATTCAAATTATAAATTATTATTTATATTGCAACACAAACATACATTTCAATATTGATCTAATAATAAATATTGAATCCATTAAACAAATTGCCATAGTGAAATATAAACTAAATATTATTTCTACAATGCTGAACATCAGGGGCTAATTGAATGCACTAATGAATTGCCCGAGACAAGATGACTCGAGACTTGTAGATGAGATTAATTTGATTAATATAGTAAAACTTAGATTGAAATTGATTTTAATATGGTTAGATTAAGTTAAGCAATTTTCATTTTAGTTAAGAATAGATGGGTGTGCAGATCGTTTTGTGTGTATGTCCATCTGTCATGACGATTGGATTGTTCTATAATTGAGGATTTGGAAGTCAGATGACTGATGCTTTAGAGCTAATAAATTTGATAATGTGATTCACATCCCAGGAAATGCTAATTAACAATTGAAATCAGCTTCACACACAGCAGGATAGGCTAAGGGAACCTAGTCTTAAAACACTCCGTTCCCCATTTTCTGCCATGCAGCCGCCCTTTGCCTGGACACTAAAGCGTAAAAAAGAAAATATATACTTAAATAAATATTTCAATTCCTAGAGTGGGAATCGAACCCATAACCCGTCGCCTTAACACCAATACTTAGTACAATGGGCTAAAAACACATATAATAGACTGTAAGCATAGTAATATAAAACTACTCTTACAAGACATTACATTAGGTTTTAGTTGAAATAATGCCAAGCTAATATATTTGTAATGCCCTTGACTGAAAGGAATATTGCCAAATAAAGTTGGCAGTATTGTATGTTATTATGTTTTTTTTTTTACATATATTTAAGGATATAAATATCTTAGGAAATTTGTAAACTTATATAATTTTAATCTTTAGATAAAGAACTTCTAGGTATTAGTCAATTCATTCTCAACTCTCCGCCCATTTTGGTGATAAAACAAGTGGACTAGGAATATATATTTTTTTTGATTAAACAACTAACGATGCATTCCTCACAACATGCGTGGGAAACGAAAGTGTCTTAATGGGAACGGAGTGTCTTCAGTGTTTCTTTCATAGCATTGATAATTTTTTACTTTGAACAGATACGGCCGAGAAGATGAAGAAGTTATGGGCTTGAAGTTCTGTAATGAAGCCATCATGAGCCTGGCGCAGGTATGGCCTGTACACTGCAGTCTTGAAAAAGAACCCAATACTCCACTACAGGTTAGAATTTATATGTAATATATTTAATTAAGTTTTTCATAAAAATATATATATGAATACAGATTTTATAAGTTCTGTTTCTCATCTATTTTTACTATTAACAACAAAATCCAAATCAGCTTCACGCTGTATCCCGCTCACAGCAGGGTAGGCAGAGAGAACCTAGTGTTAAAACACTCCGTTCCCCAATTTCTGCCAAAGTCTGGAGGCATCGCGTGTTTAGTGGCAGAACTCAACGCCGCGCTTTGATTCGACACCAGAGCGAAGAAATGAAAATATAAACGTAAATAAATATTTCACTTCCTCGAGTGGGGATCGAACCCACAACCGTCCCGTTATAGTCACACCCTTGTGCCGCTGCGCCACGACGGCTTCTTTTACTTTTAACGATTAAAATATTATGAAAAATGACAAAGATATAAAATATATGACAAGAAGTTTAAGTATAGTAGACGTAATTTGATATTGCTGATACAAATATTAAAAAGCTTCTAATCTATGTTGACATATAACATTCAATACACTATACAAATATACATCTTATATTACATTTTCTATGAAAACGGCATCTCAAGATCGATCTTAGACTTGAGAGCAATTTATAAGTACAGGCCTATAATATGAATTCGGAAAGTAGTAAATGGAAGGTTTTGACATTGGATTCCCACTATTAAGCTTTATTCCGTATAAAGCATGAAATTAAATAGAATCAAACCCTTATACAATTTGAAATAAAAATCCAAATTTTGACACTATTTATTTTATTATAGGATGCTCTCATCAAAAGGCTAGGAGCTAATGCCTTTCCTTTTCACCTGGAACTGACTCCGCTAGCGCCTCCAAGTGTCCAACTGGTACCAGCTAAGCAATATCATGGAGCACCCATCGGTACTTCCTACGACGTCAGAGCGTATATTGGTAAGTTTATTTATAGTAGTCTACTTTTTTATGTCTTTAGCGGTGGTTGTAAAGTCATTCGGAGAAAATATTAAATTAAGAATTGTAATATTTGGCGTTAAGTTGATTCATAGATAATATCTTGAAAATAGGGGCACAAGGTGGAGAACGTAGTATCTCAACACTATTTTCTCTGTATATAAAATAAGCATATAGATAAAATAAATATATAATATGGAATACATTATAATTTTACAATTATCCTGCTCCAAACTTCTATTTCTACCGTATATAAATAAACTTGATTCAAATATTTCTTTAACAGAAGTCATATACATTCCCGTGAAATATAATCCATATCGTCTACTGCCAAGCTTTTCGATCTAAATTCGGTATTGCATTACCAAATACTGCGCCGTTTCTCGCTCCACCCAAGGGAAGAAATAAAAATATGTAAATATAGTTTTTTATATTTTATTCAACTGTAAAATAAAGTGAGACAAGCCATCATTATTATACTATGCTAGTGTTTACAAAAGATGCCGTACATAGTTTAGTTGCGAAACTCAACGCCGCGCGTGTCTAAACAAGACAAATCTTGTTTGTTCAAGCAAGAAACTCAAAATAACTCCTTGCCCCAAGTGAAAATCAAACCCACGACCATCGCGTTGACAGTCAGCCACCCTATTATCGATTTATCGCCATAATATTATATTTAATCTATATTGGTAAGTTAAATATTTTTTTATAGACCCAAGTCAAGCATATATTTTTTAAGGTTTTTTACTAAAACTAAACTAATTTTAGATGTATTTCATTTAGTATAAAATATCCTAAAAAAGTGCACCAGTAGTCCATTATGGATACACCAGTTTGCACTCTCGCTTAAATTCCTATTCAAATATAATTTGGTTTACATTTGTATTTCATTTACTTTTCCATATATTGAAATACAGAGGGGAAAACCCAAAGAAATGTTAAAGGAAAAGTATTATAGAAATCACAAGACTTTTAAATTATAATTTTCATATATATTTTTTAATCCTACTAAATATCTCTTTCGTTACTGAGAAAATGATAAAAACGAAAAACCGCAACCACGTAGTTGCGGTTGCTTTTATAATAATAAAATTTAATTTAAGAACATTTTTGTTCATTTGGTAAATTTAATCAACTGTTCAAGCAAAATTAGCACTTCAAATGCAAATTATATAATTTTGTCAGATACAAGGGATGTAGTACGATGGCAATAAGAGCGAACGAATACCTAAATTAAAATTGAACATTATTTCTCCACGCCTTCCTCACGTTTTAAGGAAAAAAAGGGGATCTTATGACTTCATTCTCCGTTATAAAATAAGAAAATAAATTTAATAGAGTAACATTTTAAATGTAAAATGCCGATCTTTCGAATGTATTTATAAATGTGGAACGTAAAAAGAAGTGTCTCTCCACCATTAGGTTCTCTCTCTCACCGCCTACCTTGCTAATGGGAAACTTTGAGGCTAAATAAAGACGTAAAAAAAATAATAGAAATTTATTTATTTTCAATTTTATTTAAACAATTGCTATATATAAATATAGATAAACTTAAATGAAAAGTAATAATTCTCTTTTAAATGAAAAGCTTAATAACATCAAACATTCACAAATAGAAATACTTAGAAAATTAAGCTTCAAACAGCCAAAGTTCCATTAATCTTCATAGTATGTGACATACATACATCAAAATATCCACTAACTACTTCCGTAAGAAAATACTGGTCATTTGTCTTCCTTAAACCCATTAGGGGGACTGTAGGGTACAAAGGTTAAAGGTCATCTTCATTGACAAGGGTAACTGGTTTGATTTAGATGTCAATTTTATTAATGATTTTACGAATAGTTATTTTAATATAGAGAATGATCAAAAGGAATTAGATTAGATAAGCTTTGATAAAGTATGGTCTGTGAAATAATAAAAGCTTATAGTAATATTTGACTACTATAATAACTTTTATAGTATTACTAGCGACCCGCTTGCGGTTTCACCCGCGTGAACTATGTTATTATTAATTTCTGTCTCCATGGCTACGTCCTAGTGACGTCTATGCAAAATTTGAGACTCCTAGCATTTATAGTAACGAAGTTTCATACAAACTTTCGACCCCAAAAACAACCCCCCCCTTAGAAGTCGAATATTACAAATTCCCGTCTTAGCGAGCACCTACGTCCTATAAGTAACTCCTATGCAAAATTTGAGATTTCTAGCACATGTAGTTTCTGAGATTTCGTGATGAGTGAGTGACCTTTCGATTTTATATATATAGATAGATAATTATATGTTTAAGTAAACGTCTGTATGTAACTAACATAATAAAGCTAAAGTATTTGTTTGGCTAAACATAATAATCTCAAGAACTACAGGTTTAAATGTAAATATGTTTTTACTTTGAATAATCTCTCTGTCGAGGTGGGCTGTAGTCTACATTTGTATTTCATAACGTTCAGAATTTCTATGTTTGCCATCTGCTGTTGTCCACCAACTTTGCAAATTTATATGAGATTTTTACGAACATAACGTTTTTATTTATATGAGAAACATGTACTTTAATGTAGCGAATAGTTCTATGTAATAAAATCTATTTAGTAGTAGTTTGAGTATTCGAGCACTTCTACAGTATACTCTTAGGTAACTATGTAATTGACAAGTACTCATAGGTTAATTTTTTTAACATTACTTATTTTTATATATTATTTTTATATATATTATTTTTATTTTACTTTTCAAAACAGCAGAACGAGCAGACGAGAAGGTATCAAGGCGGAACACAGTCAGAATGGGTATCAGAGTGCTGCAGGGGCCAGGGAAGGTAATGTCTATCCCGCCGATATTGCCGCATTCCCCCCACAACGCGCTTAGCACGCTGGCTCATCATAATGTTCTCAGGTGAGATCTTTTACTTATATTTTGCTTTGATATATCCTTGCTTATTTTTTCTTCATCTTCTTCAAATAAGTATTGTTCTTCACGCTGTATCCCTGTATATAGCAGGGTAGACAGAGGGATTTATGCTTGAGGTCGTCGTGACGCAGCGGCACAAGGGTGTGACTGTAACGCGACGCTTGTGGGTTCGATCCCTTTCGAGGAATTGAAATATTGATTTACGTTTATATTTTCATTTCTTCACGTGGAATTCAGGCACTCAACACGCAATACCTTTAAAATTCAGCTTCTACTTACCCTTCTGCATGCGGGATACAGCGTGAAGCTAATAAAAAAGTATCTAATAAGGCTAAATAATAATATTTTAGTAGTTAATAAAATTTTCTAATTTAATCTTAAATAGTAAATAATTAAGAACAGTGTTTAGCTATGGTACATACTTGCTATACAAACCTTTCTGAATGGAATGAGTGAGAAGGGTCTAACATGACAAAGTATAATAAAATAATAAACAAAACGTATAGTCACCAAATGGCCCAACCTAAATATATTTAACGTAAGTGTTTAAACTCTCTTCAATTAGTATTCGTATACTGAAAGAGTACCATATCTATATAATATTTATTATGAGTATATGCAAAATGTGCATGAAGAAAATTAAAAAAATATACTTAATAAAGCTCGGGGGTGGCTTAAGCAAATGTAGGTCTTTAAACTATTTATAAATTTTTAATAAACCTTCTCATCAAGCATTTCTTTTTACCTTTTGACATATTTTCTTACATTTATTAATTTCCAGGCCAGTCGTGGCTTAGGGACACAAAGTGTGACTGTAAACGCCACTGGTTTTGGGTTCAATCCTCACTCAAGTCATTTACTTATTATTTCCCTTTTGCGAATATAAATTTAGAAAATAAATATCTCATTTAGATATTTATTTTCTAAATTTATATTCGCAAAAGGGAAATAATATCAATTTTCAGTAGTAGGCATTTAATATCATTGATATTTGAAATACGTGAAACCGAAATCGCTAATTAAATATTTTACATAACATGTCAAGTGGTGGAAATAGCAATAATAATTATACAAATTTAGTATATTACTATTTATATTTTTTTAAAATAGTAGGATATCTATGACTTTAAGGCTAGTCGTCCACAGGGATACAAACGAGTGACCGTAAACGTGACTGGTTGTGGGTTGCATTCCCACTGGAAGTAAATATTTTCATTTTCTCGCCCTGGTAACAAGGCAAAGGGCGGCGTTAAGTTTCGCCGCTCAACACGTAATGCCAACAGATGCTCAGAGCAGAGCTACAAAGCTCGATGGAAAGTGAGGAACGGAGATGTTTTAATGGTAACGTCTTAAAGGGAACCTACTGTCTTAACACTTACTAGGTTCTTTCTTTCTTTTTTTAATAGAATTTTAAGCCAAAAATTTCTAATATTCGTATAATTTCTAATTTGTTCGACGAAGAAGATTCCTCAACGAAGTATTTATCTAAGTTATTATAAACTGTTGTGTCCGAGAAGTTCAATCGGTGAGAGTCACCCGCAGGTACGATAAGTCGCAAGAACAGTGCTACTATAGTTGTAACTTATTAAACTACATGTATTATAGTTAAATACGTATATATAATAGTTAAATATGTATTATATGTTCATTTGTAAACAGAAGTGGGTCAAATAGTTTAATTAGAAACTTGTAACTTCAAAATATTTCACGAAGTGCTTTGACACGTAAGTAAGTGATGGGAAGTTATGTGAAACTAATCAATTTGTATTATTCTCTTCATTCGACTTAGTAGCATAACTTACCTGGTTAATTCAAAGTTCGTTCGTTCTCCGTTCTCTCAAACTACCCCGATAAAGCTAAAGCGTGAAACTAAGTCAAATTAGGGTAAGTTTCTTTCTTCAATTCTAGAGACATTGGGTGTTGCGTGATGAACCTCACCCCTTTTACCCCTGGGTGAAAATCGAATCCCACTTAATTAGAGGAAATTAAATATTTTCATTTCTTCGCTCTGGTACCAACGCAAAGCGCGGCGTTGAGTTCTGCCATACAACACGCATTATTACAAAAATATGGGGTAAATCGAGGAACGGAGGTTAACACTAGGTTCCCTCAGCCTATTAAGCTATATCCGGGAAGGTGAAAAAAAACAAAAGGGTAACACAATATATATCGAAGCTATAAACAGGGATATACAAGAATAGGTAATACAATATGCACAAGTCTGTAACCGAGTAAAGCGGTCGTTAAATAAGTATATTACTTTTGATTTACCGCCATTTTATAGCCAATACACACTGGACGATTTCATATTTCATGGCGAAGAACGTTAGCAATGATGCATGAAGGAAATTTTAGTCGTAAAACTGATGAAAAGTATCGAATGAAAAATATTTAGCAATATTTTCCATGGTAGTTCCTTGTGTTATAATTAATTCTTTGTTTATTTTCTTTTATATAATCAAAAATTTTTTTTTTTTTTTGTATGAATAGTCCAATGACAATATTTTCAAGTCCAAATTATGTCAACAATAGCTCTTCTAGAGAGTAATCTTTTATAAGTAAAATGTACGTAAGTCACATTATATTTTCTTATAACTTTAGTTACAATTTTCTTTTAATTTCGTAATATAAGATACATTACAAACTAAACAACTTTTAATCCATTAAAGCGTTAACAAATAAACGAATACTGTTTGAATCAAAATCAAGTAAAACGTCGTCGTTAGAAACCAACTTATACACATATTTAGAATCTATTATAAAAGATATTCTAAGAGCTTGTAAGAGCCCATTCTATGTTATCTTTGAAAGTGAAGTAATATTGCAAAGATCCGTGCAGATAGATACTAATAACTCTATACTAGTAAAATATTAATCCTATCAAAAGTAATAGATTAAATAAATTCTCTAAGTAGACACATAATGCACCTAGTAGGGTAGACAGAGGGAACCTGGGAACCTAGTGGTAAGATACTCAATTCCCGTTAATACACGTTTGCTTCGTTACCAGGGTGAAGATTATATAAAAAAACTATTAATAACATACATTAAAATTTCCCTCCCATTTAAAATTATTTGTTAACAAAAATATCACAACAATGTCAAAAAGAGACCTCCCAATCGATAAAGTAATAGGATATAAATAAAGATGTGGGCCTGGAGCCGACATCCTTTGTCTCGTCACGTGTCAAATAAACGTCAATATAGAATACCGGCCATAGTTCCTCAATGCCTCTGTCGCCATCAACCCATACATAATTCACATTATCGTACTTCACTAAGCAGTTTTAGCGACCGACCAAGGGATAAGTGATTTGCTATGACGTACACGAACGACGACGACTACAGATTACAGTTATGCAAATAATAAAACAAGTGTGAGTCGTACTCGCCCACCTAGGGTTCCGTACCAATTTCAGAATTGTAACTAAACGGGTAGTAAGTACAATTTATAAAAGTTGAATAGCTTAAATTGGTGGGTTAGAAGAATTTCATGTTTTTTTTTCTTATGCAATACCTATAAATTTTCACTTTTTACATTTTTACCTTTATATTGTAAGCTCTCACTTCGTCTGCAAACTGCAAATTTCATACAAAATGCTGCAAAGATGATTCTTAAGTGCTCGTAATTTTTAATATCATTGACTGAAAAAAGGAACCCTAGACCTGATTACTTTAAATTAATTTCATACTTCTAAGCTATCTCGAGATAGAAGCTCCTGACAGACGGACAAAAAAACGATACTGTAAGGGTAACGTTGTTTTCCTTTTGAGGTACGGAATCCTAATAATCAAAAGCTAGTCAACTAGAAAGCCGAAATGAAAATAATTTATTTCCTCGGGTGGGAACCGAAGAAACAACCTGTTGTCCCTGCGTCACAACTGGTTTCATTTTTATCAAAATAAAAACTAGAAGGTAATACGTACGCTTTAAGTTATTAAATTAATCCACACATGTTTAGATCTCTATTTGGGTCAATTCTTTAACCATAAGTACTCAGCTCGGCCGCAAAATCTATTCAGAATCACGTCCTAGGTTATTGGAAAATTTCATATTAAACATTATTTCTTCATGTTTGTTAAACCTAAGATTAAAAGTTGTAGAAATGTAATTTAAAAGATATGTATCGTAGCTTAGAGGTCTTCGTTGTAAGGACTATTTTCAAATGTTTTTCAAGATTATTTTCTAATACTATTATTTATTCATTGAGTTTGAACTTTCAACTCTGTATCGAGAGTTATTTCAAAACAATTAACGTAATGTCATATTAAGGCTTGGCTTCTTTCATAAATGGACTATATGAGACGAAAATATTTTTTTCTGCTTGTTTAGAAATTCCTATGCCGAATAACACTTTAAAAAAATGCTAATAATATATTTTTTTTATTTGAACCAGTAGTTCCCAGGATTAGCTCGTTGAATCACACGAACTCAATAGCTATATAAAATAACAAGTATAGATTATAAATATACCAGTATATATACCTGTAAGAGAAAACCAAAAATATTCCAAGACTTTTGATATATACATCATTTTTTTCGTACATCGCATATACAAGGTGTAAAAATATACTATTTTATCATCGTAACTAACAGAAGCCCTATTTTTATGACATTTTAACGATATTGACGTAATATCTAGTATATTTTAATTATAGTTTGTACTACTAGTATCTATATACCTACTTATAGCTGTTTTAGGAAAAACTTTTGTTTTAATAAATTTTAAGGAAGAAAATTTTAAAGTACAAGGAAAATAATATTAATGATAGGCCTTATATAATTTAACACTAATAATGACTCTTTGCTTTTTTTCTTCAATTAGGGAATTAGAAGAAATGAGTTAGAGCAATTGAGGGCAATCGTGATTCAGGGGCAAAAGCGTGCAACTGCAAACGAGATAGGTTGTGGGTTCGATTCCCTCTTGATGAAATGAAATATGTAGTTTTTCATTTCTTCGCTCTGGTGGCGAGAACAAATAGCGGGGTTGAGTTTCGCCCCTCATTTAACACGCAGAATCGGCGGAAAGTGAGGAACAAAACGAACGGTTCTAGGATCCCTCCGCCTACATTAAGAAAAAAGAAAAAATAGATCACGGTATCTGATAAGCCATTCCTAGTAACTATGGAAACAGATATTTTTTAAGGAAACATTTCATTTAGCAGAGCAATTTCACAGATATGTCATATGTCTCCTTGTTAAAAATAAAAGTAGCATTTTCATCCACAACTAGGAATAACCAATCATAAAGCTTATCTTTGTAACTATATTATCTCTCTCTCTCTCTCGAAGAGAAAGAAAAAACCCTCCGTATTAGAAAATGAAGCCACTACCTCTTTAACAGCCAGGCCCAGTCCCACTCCACCATACCATACCTATCTCTGAAAATACTCGTAAATATAAAATTAAAATAACATACATACTAAAATACTGTCATAATTTCCAAGCCATTATAAATTTATGTATTCGTGTTCTAAATTACGTTTTAATTCGCGTTCGTGCTATTTAATTGAACCTCATTTGTTCAGAGGGAAATTATTCTTGACATTCGTCTATATTATGAACACCACCTGTGAAGTATAGGGAAGTTAATAAAACTTTTTAATTACCTTCACATTGAATAGGGCCACACAGTTGGGTAAGCAGAAGGAACTTAATGTTAAGACACTCTCCATTTTCCGCTACATCCTGAAAGCATTGCGTGTTAAGTGATGAAATGAAAATATTAAATATAAATTTCTTCGAGCGGGAATCGAACCCATTACCTGAAGTGTTTACACACACTTTGTGCCCCTGCGCCCGAGTGGCCTCACTTTGGTTTTATTAAGTAACAGCACATTGCTATTAAGGTTATAATGTTTGCTATCACATTATTCATATTATATTATTTTAAATATCTACATATAGGAGAAGAAATTATTGTAGCTGCATGTGTTTGCGACCGTTATAGGTTCAATGCCTAGTCGAGGGAATAAATTATTATCAATTCCTTGCTCTTCAACAAGATATTTCCGTTCCCCATTTTCCGTTAAATTCCGGAAGCATAGCGTGTCTATTTCCGGCGTTATTACGCTTTGCGATTTACAATGAAAATATAAAATATTTAATTTCCTCGAATGGAAATCGAACCTGTTGCATTTACAGACACACGCTTGTGCTCCTACGTCACGACTGGCCATAACATTGAATAAAATTAATTGGAGCATGCCGTGATTTGATAACAAAGGAAAGATTTAACAAATTATTTTCTATTTCAGATTGAAAAACAAAGCCAAATTGAGCGGCGACGAGAATTGCCGAAAGCGAGAGGAAATTGGTGGGTGATATTGTTTATTAATTTCATTTTAATAAAATGTCAATATTATAAGGAAAATACTAGATAGACATAGATGTAAATCAAATTTTGGTTAATACCGTTCATTCCATTCAAACTTTATTTTCTTTCTAAAAATGATAGATATTTTTCACCACCCATTAACTAAATTATGAAAATATTTTGGAAAGTTATATATATACTAGCGGACGCGCGCAGCTTCGCTTGCTTATTTAGGAGTGAATTCTAATAAACCACGAAACATGTATTCCATGAAATATTTTAAGAGTCTACGTTTCAAATTTTATAAAAATCGGTGGCCATTTAAAAAATTTTCCATACAAACTTTCAACCTCTTATTTGCACCCTTAGGGGGAGAATTCTAGAAAACGATGAAATACGTGTTCAATTAAATACTTTTAAAAATCTAAATTTCAAATTTTATAAACATCGGTGCCGATTTAAATTTTTTCCATACAAACTTTCAACCCCTATTTCACCCCTTTAGGGTTAAAATTTTTCAAAATCCCTTCTTAGTGGATGTCCAGATTACGAAAGTAAACATCTGTCCAAATTCCACGTTTGTATCAACAGCGGTTACGGCTGTGCGTGCGTCTTACCTCAGTCAGTGAGGACAAGTCCTTTTATATATATAGATTACAAGCTTTTATTAAATTATATACACTTTCACTCGAGGTCACATTCACTGTAGAGACATCAAAATTATATAAGACCCCATAACATGAATATATGTATAACGTAATTTAATTTCATCCCTTTGTATAATAGGGTGTAAATCTGAAATGAGGGCGGCGCGACGTTTCAACAGTGAAAAGATCGTTAAAGCTTAAGGACTCGAGGATGAAAAAGTTCGAGGAATTGGTTTTATTATACTATACAAATACAACTCTCCTCGATATGAATGGAGAGAAGTTTGAAAGGAAATTTACTTGAAATGAATAGCCTCATCTGTTTATTCAGTATTATTCTGTAGGGAATGGACTATACAATTTTTTTTTCAGCAAGGGTCTGGCAAAGAAGTGACCCGCTTTTACTTTTTTCAAGTACAAATCTCACCTAATGCAATATAATAGAGGGATGGTCGGCGGCGTTGTACTTCTACCATCTATAGTCCAATTCTATCGATCGATTTCTATATTCGTTAAATCTCATGATTTTCTGCACAACGTTGAATATATTAGTAAATTACGCATACATAATATAAATTATCTATTTTATCTTTCCTTATTGTAAACTAAGGTTATCGTTGTTTATAAAACATAGTTTTATGTATATAATAAAAATATTACGCAAACCAAATCAGCCATTTTCCACCATAAAATCTATTATTTTGGCTTCTGCTGCCACAAATTTCCCAAAATAACAAACGTTTTGTTTATATTATATGAAACTGTTCGATTATGGACTTGTGCAAAAACAGATATACATATTTATGTACCTATGTACACTTATGTAAAAAAAGATAAGAAAATGTATATACTGGTATATCTTAGGTCGTTTTTGTTATTCATCACCTAGGGTCTCATAAAAACACAGAAAAAAGGAAAAACTCACTCTGTGACTTTTTCTCTTTTATCTTCTGCCGCTTACTCAGAGAAATAGAATAATTTCCTCGTTCTTGTCGACAAGCACACAGCGTTAAGTCCTGCTATTCAACGTTCCAATACCCACCCTGCTACGAGACCTGCTTTTTCATCTCAAATATACTAAATACACAACTCGAATCTCTAGTCTCACAAAAAAGCTGGTAGACATATAAAGAAAAATACACAAAGAAATCTCTGTAACATCTAAAAAAATACTTTTACGAGTTACTTTAACATAAACATGGACATGGGGTGTACAAGAAAACATTTTACCGTATAAATAGAAATAACAAAGCTAAATGATTGAATTATTTACAGAGAACGTGGAGCCAGCGCCGCCGAGGGCGACTGTTGAAAAGCCGTTCATCTTATCTGATGGAAGGTGGGTCTGATGGAAGCTTTTTTATTTAACTTTCTTTTCATTTTTACGTATCATTTTTAAGTGAAATGTCTTTGTGGCGCAGTGGTGAAACATAGAAATATAAATTTGATGGGTTGATCGTTGTTCAAAAATAAATTATTAAAAAAAAATCAGCTTCCCGTTGTATCCCGCACACAGCAGGATAGGCAGGGTAACAGGACAACTTAATGTTACGACAGTCCATTTCCCACTTTCCACCGAATTTTGGAGGCATTTCGTGTTGAGTGGCGGAATTTTGATTTGACACCAGAGAAAAAATAATAAATCATTATATAAAAATTAAGTTCGTTATCTTAAAAATTGTACGTGAAATGGGAATGAGATCGTTTCCCTCTGCCTAACCCGCTATGAGCGGGAGCGGCAGTAACAAATTCTGATTCGATATGATATCACCTTTAATGTTATCCACTTTCCATTCATTTAAAGACCAAAACCAAGGTTTACAGTCTAAGAAGATAGTCCTAGAGAGAGATTTAAATTCACAACCACAGTTATATATTTTTTAAATACTCCAAAAAAAAGCCAAACGAATAATTTTAATGTTATTATTCAAGTTAACAAAGCCAAATCTAACCTAAATGCCTCCAAGGTTGGTAAAATTGTTTCCCATTATTTAACAAATTGAGTTACAACACAAAAATAAACGAAAGGATTGCGAGCAAATTGACTGAGAAGGCTTTGTAGCGCCCTTATCTAAATCCACTGAATTTGTAGGGTACCTGTAGATTTACTTATAGATCTATAGATCTTTGCGTTGTTAAAATATTTTAGCTACTTGAGGCCAGTCGTGGCGCAGAGGGTGTGACTGTAAAACCGACTGGTTGTGGGTTCGATCCCCACTCGAGGAGATGAAATATTTAGTTAAGCTTATATAATTTAGAGGCAAAGCACGGTGGAGAGTTCCCCACTTTCTGTCGAATTCTGGAGGCATTACATGCTGAGTAGCAAAACTTAACGCCACGCTTTGCCTCTACATATGGACACTCAGTTGAGTATCTTCACTCTAGGTTCCCTCTGCCTACCCTGTTGTATGCGGGATACAGCGTGAAGCTGATTTATTTATTTATTTTGGGGAATTTCTATATATATTTTCAGTTTATAACTTTTTTCAGTATTCCACCCTACTATACAAAATGCAAAATGTGTAATAAATTCGCGAAACCTAACGCTGCACACTGTCTAATCAATATAAAATACAAAATAGTGATATTTAGTTTAAAATCAACGTACGATATTTCGGCAAGATATAATATAAAAGAAATTAAAATTAAGTATAAATTATTTAAAATGTTTTTTATTTGGCAAACCTTCATATACTAAGTCGTTGAAATACGATCCGTTGCGAATAACAGTTGCCAATAAATAAATAGGTTAACGTCATTTCCCATACTAAATACTACTTATTTACTAGTAAGTCAGAATTTACTTATTATTTACTTATTAATAAATATTTTAAAGATATGGATATCGGAAAATGTTAATAAATAATAATTCATTCCACCGAGGAGAATCGAATCTACAACCTGTCGCTTTTACAGACATAAACTTATGCCCCTGACACGGCTGGACATATTTTCAAATAGAATAGAATAGAATAGAAAAGCCTAAATATGTATGAATTTTTGTATGAATCAGGTTTATATTTACTTTGCTAATATTTAGTTCGACTCTATACGGTCTACAAATTAGTGTCGGTTGTAAAGAGTTATGCTACCAAAATATTTATTGACTTTAACGTTTCAACAGTTAATACTTTAGTTATATTTAGTACTTACATTACTAGTCTATTCTTAGCGTCCAGTAAGAACAATGTTATATTTATTATACATTTTTTATTGTGGAGAGAGAGAGTGTGGAAAAGATCTTATATTTTCTTTTCTATGCTTAATTAATATCACCAGTTTACTGACTTTTTTGCTCTGTGATGGAAACGAAAGAAAAGAAGGTACTCGATTTAATATACATATTGAATTTTAAATGTCGATTCAACAGACAATGCCTCCAAAATTCTCCAAAGTGAGGAACGAGGGAGTCTCTTAATACTAGGTTCCCTTTGCCTACTCTTTTATTTGCGGGATACAGCGTGAAGCTGATTAAATATAGATTTTTTAATATTGATATTAAATGTAATAAGGTTTTGATTATAATACAGCTATTATAGGTGTAACAAAATATTTTATATAGATAAATCACGACGATAAAAGACAAATTACTGAAAATTGTGAATATTTAAACGAAATAATTCTATATTTCAGTTTAAAAAAAAATTATAATTTCTATTTAATTTTCTTACCGAATAAACTCTTAAAAGTGTTTCATGACCTTTGTGAACCACAAGCTTGTTTATTTTATTTAAGAAAATGATAAAGTATAATATAATAAAATGTTCCAAGTTTGTTTTAATTCATTTCTCGAAAGAAGCCTGGGTTCATGTTTCAGTAACTCTTAAAGATATATTTTATAACAACATAANTATGCTTAATTAATATCACCAGTTTACTGACTTTTTTGCTCTGTGATGGAAACGAAAGAAAAGAAGGTACTCGATTTAATATACATATTGAATTTTAAATGTCGATTCAACAGACAATGCCTCCAAAATTCTCCAAAGTGAGGAACGAGGGAGTCTCTTAATACTAGGTTCCCTCTGCCTACTCTTTTATTTGCGGGATACAGCGTGAAGCTGATTAAATATAGATTTTTTAATATTGATATTAAATGTAATAAGATTTTGATTATAAATATATACATAAATCACAACGATAAAAGACAAATTACTGAAGATTGTGAATATTCAAAAGAAATATTTCAATATTTCAGTTTAAAAAAAATATAATTTATATTTAATTTTCTTACCGAATAAACTCTAAAAGAATTTCATGACCTTTGTGAACCACAAGCTTGTTTATTTTATTTAAGAAAATGATAAAGTATAATATAATAAAATGTTCCAAGTTTGTTTTAATTCATTTCTCGAAAGAAGCCTGGGTTCATGTTTCAGTAACTCTTAAAGATATATTTTATAACAACATAATTTAATATGAAGGAATACCAGTGTTTTCGTATTAAAGGAATGGAGTAACTTATTATTCTATTAAAGTTTTTCCAAGTAATTTTATGTACATATATATAAATATTTAAAAATATTAACTATTTTCATTTTCTCGTTTTGATAACGAGGCGACGACGTCGAATTCTGTCCCTCAACTTAAGGCATTGCGTCTTAAGTTTTGGTGGAAAGTGGGAACAGGAGTGTCTTATACACACACCACGCTAGGTTCCCAGGTTCCCGCTGCGTACCCTGCAGGATACAGCGTTAAGCTAAAATTTTTTTTGGAGAAATGGAGAATTTTTTTTTTCAAGACACGAAAGTAATTTTCGAAAATCCTATTTCACGGCGGCCGAAATATGAATTGACATTTGTATAGCAAAATCACATTCTCTGCGAAAGAAGCCCGAGCTTGTGCGAATCTTATATAAAATGTAATGAAAATATTCAATTCGGTTATAGTATGTTCATACTACCATATTTGTCCGTATTTTTTTCCTTTCTTTTCAATGGTAAATAAAGATTAAAAAGAAAATTAAATCAGCTTCTCGCTGTATCTCGCACACAGCAGGGTAAGCAGAGGGAACCTAGTGTTAAGGCACTCCGTTCCTCACTTTCTGCCGAATTCTGGAGGCATTGCGTGTTGAGTGGCAGAACTCAACCCTGCTGTGTGGGGGTGTGGCAACGTAAAGCTTGTTTTAAAATAAACTTATAAAGTTCGTTCGTTTTTAGGGTGGAACTCGAGGCGTGGTTAGACAAGGCAACATACTCACATGGAGAATCAATAGCTGTCAGCGTGGTGGTGTCCAACCATTCCTCTAAAACTGTAAGAAGAATAAAGGTGGGTGGATATATTTTTAACCGACTTTGGAAAGGAAGATTAGCAGTTTGACATGTTTGTATGTATGTGATTTTGTTGTTATTGGCTTATATTTGTGTATGATGATCTATTTATTTGGACTTCCTAATAGTACAGATTTCCATAGTGTATGTATGTTTGTCCATAAATTTATCAAAAGCTAAAAATTATATAGAGACGGTTATTGGTTATTTTGGAATATTATGGTCAAATCAAGTAGGTATGTCATGAAAATCGTTAGAAGATATTTTTCTTATCTGACAAATCTTTAAATATATTATACGACTTTTATTTGACTTCGTTTGACTTTTGACTTGTTTCTATAAATAAAAATAAGTCACGAGCTATCCAGCTTAATAACGTTTATTATCTGTTTCCGGATATTCCAAAATGTATGTGACAATGACACTGATGCCATTGTAAAGGACGTGGGCCAAATAATTTAACATGAAGGATTTATTGTTAAATTCAATTGATTACTTAAATATGAAGGTCTACATATCAGGGTAGGCAGAGGGAACCTAATGTTAAGACACTCTGTTCCCCATTCTCCGCCAAATTCTGGAGGCTTGCGTGGTTAGTGGCCGCGTTTCGCCTGGACACCAGAGCGTTGAATNGGTGGTGTCCAACCATTCCTCTAAAACTGTAAGAAGAATAAAGGTGGGTGGATATATTTTTAACCGACTTTGGAAAGGAAGATTAGCAGTTTGACATGTTTGTATGTATGTGATTTTGTTGTTATTGGCTTATATTTGTGTATGATGATCTATTTATTTGGACTTCCTAATAGTACAGATTTCCATAGTGTATGTATGTTTGTCCATAAATTTATCAAAAGCTAAAAATTATATAGAGACGGTTATTGGTTATTTTGGAATATTATGGTCAAATCAAGTAGGTATGTCATGAAAATCGTTAGAAGATATTTTTCTTATCTGACAAATCTTTAAATATAGTATACGACTTTTATTTGACTTCGTTTGACTTTTGACTCATTTCCATATATTGAAATAAGTCACGAGCTATCCAGCTTAATAACGTTTATTATCTGTCTCCGGATATTCCAAAATGAATGTGACATTGTAAAGAACGTGGGCCAATGCAATATTTTAACATGAAGGATTTATTGTTAAATTCAATTGATTACTTAAATATGAAGGTCTGCATATCAGGGTACCCAGAGGGAACCTAATATTAAGATACTCTGTTCTCTATTTACCGCCAAATATTGCAGGCTTACGTGGTTAGTGGCAAACTTAACGCCGCGTTTTGCCTCCAGAGCGTTGAATAAATATTTCATTTCCACGAGTGGGAATCGAATTCACAACCTGTGACGTTCACAGAACTTCCTCCTTTTTTGAAATTGTTTAAAAAATATCATTCAAAACATTTATTAAAAACGTGTAAAATCTTCTATTTTAATATCTTTTCTTCAGTAAGTAATCACATCAATTAAGATTTACTACGTGTCTGTCATTCACCGCACTAATAGCAATTAGCAGTGACAAAAGGGGATATTACACTGGTGTAATTAATTAACTGTCTTATAGTTGGTTCAATTAGGAAATAGCTAATTTTAGTATGTAGGGCTTCAAATCTTACTACTATAATGAAAACTCGTATGTTAATATTGATAACGATGAAAGACTTGCACAAAATTTTCAATATTTTCAGAATTTTTATATATCAATAGAAAAAAACCTAAGAAGCGCGGCGTTCAGTTCCGCTTCTCAACATGTAATGTAAATTTACGCGGAAGGCTGAGAACAGAATGTCTCGCTACAGGGTTCACCCCAACTCGGCTATCCAGGATAAAGCTGAAAACAATCTATATATTTTGAAAAATATGTCTGTACAATTTTTTTTAGATATTTCTATTGTCAAATAGAAGTAACGTTAATAAAAGGATGTCATTGTTCACAATATATAATAATTTCACATTCTTATTGTCGTTTTCAAAAAGTTTTAAACCTTTTTCACTTTATGGAAGCTACAACGAATTCCGAAAAGGATAAAGTCCGCAAAAGTTCGTAACATTCTTTTAGCATAATAATTATGTTTGTGTTTAGAAATATATAAATCATATTTTTTGTCCAATATAGAATAAACATTATTAGTAACCAAATGAACGAAAAGTAAAGAATTTAGTGAATTTTCTTTTAATTCTCTACGCATACGCAACTGTTTTCTATCAGATGTTATTTCACCATATCCGTTTATTCCACATATAATACCAAAGTAAACAAGGCATATTTAGTGTTAAAACACTCTCTTTTTACTATTATCTAAATTTAAGAGTCAGCTCAAAGCTGGGTACACTAAAAAAGTAAAAGAAAATGTTTTAAAAGAAAATCTCTCGAATCAATATATCAGGTTATTTGGCTGTTATAAATATAAATATTAGAATACAATATTTTACATCGCTTAAGCTCGGATAAAAGCTCGCCCCGTATGGAAATTGTAGCAATTACTTTACGGTTATGTTACGCTTTCAAAGGATTAAAGGAACAGCTGCATTCGTTTTCAGAGATTAAATATTCCTTTGTTTCGTAGAAAAATACCGGTATTATTTATTGTCATTCAGTCATGAGAAATGACTCAATTCAACATGATGTTTGCGAGTTTAAATGTCGTCATTCAAGTAAAAAATATATTATTCTTTTAGCTTCATACTCTATCACGCATTTAGCATGGTGGGCAGAAAGAATCTAGTGTTAATATTTTAGAATTAGATTATGCCTAGATTAGGTCTCAATTTTGTTTTTAATGTATAAATCCATTATATTATTTTAACACAAATATTTCTTTCTAGATATTCGTCATCCAACATGTCGACGTGTGCATGTTTTCAAACGGTAAGTTTAAGAACGTCGTCGCCCTCGTTCGAGGCACCGACACCGTACTGCCGGGGGAAGTCCACACAGACACGTACACCCTCACCCCTCACAAAGGTACTTTCTTCATATATATCATTCCGTTATCTTCATTTGAATATTTCCTTTAACTAAATGATATTAGTTTTGAATGATATGACTATTAATATATGACTATTAAGTTTGTATACTTTTTACTGACTTATGTAAAATTTCAAGTTGATATTTGATTATAATAACTGCCTCCTCAATGACAAATTTTGATAATATCGATGTTTAAGTTTTCTATGCAATGACAAAGGTAATAAATTAAACATTTTTCGCAGGTGTAACCAAAAATTGGATAGCGCTTGAGGACTCCTACTCAAAATCGGGAGCGAGTCTTGCATCAACAGTTTTATGTAATTCTAATTCTCCCGAGGATCGTAACGTCTTTGCCATATACGTTTCATATTATGTAAAAGTCAAACTCACACTAAGCGCCATGGGCGGTGAAGTATCTGTTAAACTCCCTTTCACACTAACGCATTCTTGCATAAACGAAGCACCAACAGATAGCGTTATAGAAGAAGCGACACACAAAATGATTCTTGAAGGAAAAGAAAACAGCGAGGACGAAGAAGAAAGTAAAGCTGAAACTGAAAAAGATAAACAAAATAATAACGGAGTTAATGAAAATGAGTCAACAAGAGAAAATGAGACAGCGTTTGGTGATGAAACTGAAGCTAAATCACCTGATGATCACAAGTGTGTGGCTGATGTTCTTGTGAATATAGAGAATAAAATGACTGACAGACCAAAGAAATTCGATGGACAAACAGAAGTACGAAATGCTAAACCAAATGACGAAGAATTAGATCTGATAGTAAAGTACCCAGGTTCTGATACGTGATCCGATGAAGAGGTTGAAGAAGGGAAGGGAGAGAAGACTGGAATGTCGAATGATACGGTTTCGAGATCTTGTAAGGTGGAAATCCAAAATCAAAAGAGTGGCTTTACTGAGAATTTGAAAAGAGCTGTTTGCTGCATAGATAGGCGACGGCAGTCATAGTTTATTAATAGTATTAATATTAATATTTAACCAATAAATAACCATAAAATTGATTTTTATAACTTTAGATGATATCTGAATTAAAATTCATATAATTTCACATAAATGGATTTGAGTCAATTCTCTATTATTCTATAGTTCAAGTTTAAAGGGGAGATAAATGTTGTACCAAAAATACTGATTAATTAATATAAAGTCATAAAATTAGTCACTAAATATAATTATATTTACTTATATACTATTATAATATATACTAAATGTCAGTCGAGTATATCGGCAAAGCCTGAACGGTAATTACGCTTACTAAATGTAGTAGATATTCACTTTAAATATAATTTCTATATAAGATTTTTTTTAGATATAAGTCACTGACGTGTGGAGCCAAATTTTAACCTATAAAATGTATAAAGTTGCACCATTATCAATCTAGTCTCTATTTAATCATATAGTCTCCGTATTGAGGCTTTAAGTGGATGGCTTAATTTTGAAATATTTGTGTAAGCTACTGATAATTCTAATAGTTTTATTTAATTCATTTAAATATATCTGTGTGAATATGTAGTTTTAAAAAAATATTCTACGGAAATTAAATATGACTTTTAGTTTGTAAAATAATAATAAAATAAATAAAGGAATATTTTGTAGATTTCAAATTTAAACTCAACTAAAAATTATAGCCAAGGCACATACATACCTATAAATATATATAGAAAATTGATATTGTAACAACTTGTCAAATGTACCAAGTTTTTGATGTAGGAACTACGAGTATTTACCAATAATATTTGTATATAAATTGTAAATAAAGATTTTTGAACTGTGATTCATGAGTTTTATTTAACACCAAGATATTAAAATATTAATTAAATGTGTTCCAGAAAAATATAATACCTATGACTAAAGTATAGTAAAGTAATATTAAATGTAAAAAGAATATATAATCAGCTTCACGCTGTATCCCGCACAAAGCAGCAGTCAGAGGGAACCTAGTGTTAAGATACTTCGTTCCCCACTTTCCATCGAATTCTGGAGGCATTTTGTATTCAGTGGCAGAACTCAACGCCGCGCTTTGATTTTGATTATTATTAAAAAAATATAAAATATATTTCCCAGGCAGTATGTATGGAGCATATTTTTTTTTATCAAAATCGAATTATGGGTGTCTACTACTTTGTCTTATTGTATACCATAGTGTGATATCCAATATCCATCGATTCAGAGTTCAAAGATGAAATAATATTTACAAAAAAAAGTATAACATAATTTCCTGACAGAATATTTTAGCAATAGCTTTTACGACTCAAATTTTTGATGGTTCACATGAAAAAAAAAGGCAAAAAAGGAAAATTATATGAAAATTTACTCACATTTTCAACTTCCTACTTACGGTACGAAAAAATATGGTTGAATATATATACATATATATCTATTATTCAAAGAGATGGCTAGCTAATAGGACGTGTCGACTTGAGGAGTAAATGTCTCTCAAAAATTCACCACTACGCGACTAACAGTACTCAAATGTATTCACGCTTCTGAAAAAGAAGCAATATAACTTTATTAGTATATAACTTTATTAGTATATCTTATATATGTGTATTAAATATATATATTAAAATTTTAATTTTAAATTTTGAAAAAAATATACGTATTAACTATTGCAAGCATTTGTTGAAATTGTAAGAAATTGGTCTTACTAAGAAAAGTAAGTAAAGGGAACCCAGATATATCACTAAGTTCCTACAAGCTTATTAATTGAATCTGCTTATTATTGAGCATTTATTAGAAGATTGAGGAATGAGCGAGGCCAGTCGTGGCGCAGAGGCACACGCCTGTAATTCTCACTCCATTTATTAAGCATTTAATTTTTGTTGGATTTCGTTTTCATCGCTCTGGTGTCGATGCAAAACACCAGTGGCAGAAGAGTTCTGCCACTCATCACGCCTCTTGTCAATGCCTCCAGATTTCGGCGGCAAGTGGGCAGCGGAGTGCCTTAACACTAGGCTCCTTCTATCTACCCTGCTACACGCGGGATACAGCATGAAGCTGAAAAAAGATGAGCGTAAGTTAAAGGGGACCTAGAGATATGACGTAGTGAAGCTTCCAAATTAAAAACGAATTGATTTATTACTGAGCAAACTGTATGATATAAAAATGCAATAATTTTTTCAACAAGCACAAACATAAATTATACATTCTTGAAAAATATGTAGAAATATAAATATTAGGATTACATTTGTCCCATAAATTTTGTTCTAGATATAAATGAAATAAATAATTTTAACTTCAATTGACCTTTGGGTGACCTTTGGGTGAAACTAAACGTTTTAACAAATTCAATTATTGTGCATAATTTCAGTCAGAACGGAATAGTTAATTATCGATAACATTCGACAATATTACAATTAATATAAATATTTAATTATGCTAATTGATATTTTCATGTATGTTAATATTGAATACAATAAAACGAGATGTAATTTACAACATGTAATTTCTTTATATATATCTATCTATACATATTATAATAAAATTTTAGTGGCAAAGTTCAGAGCACCTCTTCTATTTGAGCTTTTTGTCTTTTAGAGCGAGGAAATGAAAATAATTAATTCCCCTAAGTCGGAATCGAACCCTCACCCCTCGACCTTACAGTCGGATGCTGTACTCCTCAATAGTCCGCTAGTTGAGCTCCACCACACACAATGTTTCCAAAGTTTTGTAGAAATTCTGTGTCTATTTCAGTAAATAATATTTTGAAATTCTATTTCAGACATTAAATGGTTATTCCATTTGCAAAATGTAATATAAAAGAAATTATGAGAGCTAAGATAAAATAGTAATATATATTATGAAAAAGATATAAAATAAAAGTAATTAATAAATGTACTCGCGTTACAGCGTGTAGAAACAACTCTACTTGTGGAGAGGTGTTTAATAATGCAATGGCTTTCAGCTTTATTTGGCTCTAAGGGCGGAAAAATGTGTAACCTTTTATCATTTTTTTAATAATATCACCCTGTATACCAAATATTCGTGTAAATATTACTTTACAAAGGTTTTTATTGATAGTATAAATGTAAGTGCGAGTTCGGCCACTCTACCTACCTCAATAATTCGGCAGAAATTGGGGAACTGAGTGGGAACGTGTGATAGGTTCTCTCTGCCCACCCTGCTGTGTGCAGGGTACATGGGTGAGGCTGATTTGATTTAGATTTTTTAAATTAAAGATAAAATTTTAAATACGATACGTAACAACACATTTTTTTTTGGTCAAATCTCCAATTCAATCCCGATCCCTCCACCATAAGAATTTAAGAAGTAATATTCATAAAACGTATAGAATTTTGTAAGAAACATAAAAGCAAGTTTTCGGTACGTTAAGCAGTTTCATGAAGCGTCCCCTTACGGTCAGTTGCTGGGTGCTTCCGAACTTTTGTAATTATACGAAAATTACTTCTCAAAGAGTTTTTAAATCACCTTTACTGAAAAATAAACAAGGTAAGATGTTTTTCGGTTCAAGACAAACAAAAGTATTAAATATCCTAGTACATAGTTCGACGTCTGTAAACTTAGAAAGGTATAAACGTTAAATGCATCTTATACGTGAAATTTATAGTACTAGTTTTTAGTATTTCTCTATATTATAAAAAAATACATATCGATATAGCAGCAACTATAACCGCAATTTTTTAATTTATTCTCAAAACGATTGTGATATTTTTAATGTAAAAGTGGTATGTGGCAGTGCTTTTATACTTCTTCACAATTTAAAAGCAATTAAAACGTGTATTTACAAGTGCTAAAAAATCATTGGCGTTGAAAGTTTTATTATTTTAGATAGAGCGAACGAGTGGGGGTGGGCGAGCGAAGCGATCAAGACCATCTCAATAAAACTTTTAAACATGACTGCACATAGAGATAGTATGTAAAGTAAAAGATAGTACTAATAAATTCACATCTACTATAACAATATGGACTTTGTTCTATCCCCCCTTTTACCACCGAGACCACGCGGCGTGGCTTTAAAAGAGAATGGATTATTACCAGCTTAAGTACGTTTACTTAAGTACTCCACAGACACGGCAAATACAGAAGTTGCTATGTGAGCACTTCTTTTACGTTCTACAAGTTTTAAAACGCTAAATCATCAATAAATTTAAAAAAAATAGTTTTTGTAGCGCAAAGCAGAATAGGGAAAGGGAACTTAGTGTTAAGACACTCCGTTTCTTATTTTCAGCCGAATTCTGGAGTTGAAATTTAACCCCGTTAACCCCTGCGCCATGTCTGGCCTCATCAGAAATACAGTAGATTAATATAACTAAGCTATACCTAGAACTAAGTAATATATAACAAAATTATACCTCAGTCAGTTATTCGCGACGCCGTAAACTAAACGTAGCAATAAACTAAGTAATGACTCGTCCCACTTTATAATAGACGGTTGCTACGAGTACATACTCGTATATGCAAGATGCCCTTTTAATGTCCTTTTAATTTGATTGCTTTATGTAGGAGATATATCATATAGGATTTTGGGTGTTTGGTATTTTTTAAAAAATCCGTATCACAGTTTTAAAGCAATGAGCTTAGAGGCCGTAGTGCCGCAGTGGCACAAACGTAACGATAATTGTGGGTTAGATTCATGCTTGGGATTTATCAATATTTTTATTTTCTCGCTCTGGTAACAAGGCAACTTGTTTTTTTTTTCAAACAGTATCGAAAAAAGTGAAACATGTGCGTTCCTTCGACATCAAAGCAAAGAAAACGAATATATAATATCATTGCCTCGAGTCGGAATCAAACCCAGAACCTATCATGTTTACAGTCACACGCTTGTGCTCCTGAGTCTCACCTCTAAGTGAAATATAAAATTGATATATATTATATCAAAATAAAAAATAATTCTTTATATTTCTTACTTAGTAGCATAATAACTTTGAATTCTATTCTTCTGTTAATTACGTTTAAGTGGAGTCTGATAAGAGAATGACAAAACAAACAACTTTACGAGTTGCAATTATTTCCTATAAGCCGTTTTCTTGTTAACTTTTTTCTTGTGTTTGTATATAAGTGTGTTATTTATACGTTTTTTGTATAAATTCCCGTAATGAATGGATAATCCTGAAATAATTGCTTTGTAAAGCTATTGGGTACTCAAAATAAAATACAAAAAAAAATCCTAGAAACTACTTACGAATTATTTTTTTTAGATATTATTTTAAAAATAGCTTTACTCTGTGTCCTGCACATATCAGGGTAGACAAAGGGAACCTGGGAAGTTAGTATTATGACACTCCGTTACAATTAGGACACTTTGATTCCCCACTTTCAGCCGAATCCTGGAGGTATTAATCGTGTTGGGTGGTGGAATTTTTCATAGATAGCTCCTAGGAAATTTCTGTATATGTTTCTCTAAATGTAATTAATTACCTACTATACTTTGTATAAAACATCAGTTTATTTAAATTTATTTTCCTTAAAATATTTAATACGAAATAATAAATGTACGCAACGTCCTTCTGACTTCATGAAAACTCTTGTCCTTGAACCGCTTTCACTTTCCAAGGTCCGTCTTTGGTGAGCACACTCTCTTATGTCTTAATTAATAACAGCATTAAGTGTTACTTAAGTACTGAGACAAAATATATCTAATATTTATTTTGCACTTATATAAACTTTTTTTGAAAAAGTATGACAAGTTGTGCTTAGTAAAGCGCTGCTCCAGAATTCGGCGGAAAATGGGGAACGAAGTGTCTCAACACTAGGTTCCCCGATTCCTTCTAACTTCCCTGCTATGTGCGGGATACAGCGTGACGCTAAAAACAAAATATATCTAATATTTATTTTGCATATATATAAACTTTTTTTGAAAAAGTGAAAGTAAATGCGACAGGTTGTGCTTCCAATTCCTACTGTAGGCAATGAAAAATTTTATACTCTCATTTTCTTCTCTTCTGTCGAAGCAAAGCGCTACTCCAGAACTCGGCGGAAAATGGGGAACGTAGTGTCTTAACACTAGGTTCCCAGGTTCCTTCTAACCATACTGCTTTAAAAAAACAAAAAAACATTATATTATATATTAATACTGTAAAATTTCTCTATACAAAATATTGTGTGTACTAATTTGGAATAATATTCACTGAGCAAATAAAATGATTATTTCCGCGACGTTGGATACATTACTAAAATAGGAATTAATATTTGGGGTCAACGTGGAGCAGCGGCATTAGCGTAGTGACTGCTATCGCAACGGTGGTAGGTTCGATTCCCAGTCGGGTAAATGAAATATTTAATAATTAAAGTAGGGAACGAGCGTGATTCGCTACCACATTTTAAAGGCGCAGTATTTGCAATTCATATCATCGTCGAGAACAAAGAAAAGAACCTTAAGAAACTTATATAGCCAGAAATCTGAAGAATCTCAACTCAAACATATCTAAAATCTTTTTGTTCTAAAACATTGAATATCCAAAGTGAGGAGCGGAGTGTTTTAGCACTACTTACCATGCTATGAGCGGGATACAGCGTGAAAGTGGAACTCGAGGAAGTGAAATATTTATTTACGTTTATATTTCCATTTCTACGCTTTAATGTCGAGGTATAGCGCGCCGTTGAATGCTGCCACTTAACACGAGATGCCTCCAGAATTCGGCAGGAAGTCAGGATCAGAGTTAACTAACACTAGGTTCCCTCTGCCTAGCCTGTTGTATGCGGGATACAGCGAGAAGCTGAGCTAGCTGTATATTAATACCTTTATTACGTGTCTTTAAATCTAGGGATAAATATCCATGCATTTCAAAAGAGACGGCAGAAATTCATATTGCATTCCGTTTGCGTTTCAACTGCTATGATTTTTTAATTATTTCATATCTATACTAGTCGGTGTATGTGGTGTCACTTGTATTGACTTTTTATCCCCTTAAGATAGAGCAGTAAATAGAGTTTTTTTTTTTAATTTATAATTAACTAGCGGCCCGCTCGCGGTTTCACCCGCGTGAACTATGTTATTATTAATTTCTGTCTCCATGACTACGTCCTAGTGATGTCTATGCAAAATTTGAGACTCCTAGCATTTGTAGTAACGAAGTTTCATACAAACTTTCGACCCCAAAAACAACCCCTTAGAAATCGAATATTGCAAATTCCCGTCTTAGCGAGCACCTACGTCCTATAAGTAACTCCTATGCAAAATTTGAGATTCCTAGCGCATGTAGTTTCTGAGATTTCGTGATGAGTGAGTGACCTTTCGATTTTATATATATAGATAAGTTAGGTACTATCTACTTAAGCTGCTATGCGGGAAAAGCTGTCCAGAGTGTTTTAATAGGCTCCATGTTTTTTTATACATAATGAAGATTTTATGCGATATTTTACAGCGTTGAAGTCCGCAACCCAATATGCAATGCCTCCAGAGTTCGGCGGAAAGTGAGGTTCTGAGGGAGGGGGAGTGTCTTAACACGATGTTCCTTCTAATAATATCATAAACACGTGAATCATTGTTCTATAATGACTTATATGTTAGAAGAAATAGTTTTTCTAACATTAACGTTAACTGATAAGAAAGCTTCATCATTTAAATAGAAAATACAAAATAATAAACACACACAAACATAAATACATATCATATCATACATACATATATCTAACGAAAGAATATTCCATACTTTTCAACATATAAAATGAAATATCTCTCTACCAGTAACAACAGTAAACGGCCATCAAATGGCTCCCGATTGAAATTCATATTGGATGCCGTATGCATTAGTCCAATGTAGCGGAGTCGATATTGATTTTATCATTTCGTTGAAATACCCACGTTGGAATACCTGAAATAACTACCTACTACCTATATTTGCTTAGTTTGTGTAGTTATTTTTTGATTTTTTCATCTGTTTAAGATATTGATGTTTAAAGGATACTTATTACGTAATTCTTCAATACATAAAATGCACGAAGGCGGCCTTATCTTTGAAAGTGATCTGTTTCAGGCAACCAATCAGAATTCCGGATTGCGGGTATAATTGTCAGAAATTAAAGAATGACACATTATTCTATTCTTCACTCTCCACACAAAAACCCTTTATATTATGAGTCCTCAAGAATATAGGCTCAACACGAAAACGGAAGTGTCTTAATGAGGAGAGATGTCCTAACTCTAAATTCTCTCTGTATGTTTCACTAGGATAGGCCCTGCTTAGTGCATGGTACAGAGAGACACAGTGCCTTCTTTTTATAGATTAACATATGTGAACAAAAATATGTACATCCTTTTCTTACAGCAAAAATACAAAACAGTCCTTGAAAACAATAAAAAAGGCAATATACATTTATAAACGGTCATTTGCGAAAGGTATGTCCGAAAAGAGAGGTAAACGAAACACGAAATAAAGAAGCATGTAGACCAATTAGGCCTGGGTACCATGGTATACCATGGAGATGAAGATGATGAGAGATCCTTGAGAAAGTCCACCGAAAAAAACCAAAACTTATACAAATACATTACAATTTACAGGAATATAGGCAGGCTATAAATAACTATTGGGAGAGACTATCAATTCAAAGGTGTTTGTAACTAGTGAATGAGACTCGCAACGATCGTTCGCAAAATCCATATTGTGTATTTTCAGTTCAAGCATGTTTCAATGAACGGAAAATTTATGTACTATTGTATTGTATACTAGTGGACCCGGACGCGGCTACGCCTGCTTGAACTATAAGAATATTTATTGAATATTATATATTATATAATATATTTATTTTTATAAGGATGAATATCAAAATATAATTTCATTTTGGGTGATGTTTTCTTAAAATAACAAACAAACTTTGCACACCGTTGCTTAGCAGCGACGGTTGTTATTAACATGGCAGAATAAATTGCATGTCAAATTAGAAAGTATTTTAATTTATTAGTACATATGTGTAATGTAATGTTATATAGCCTATAGCACTTCTGAAGAATGCAGCTTTCATACAAAACAAAAACAAAGTAAATCGGACCAGTAGATCCAGAGATCTTAGCGTTCAAACAAACAAACAAACAAACTCTTCCGCTTTATTATATTAGTATAGATTGTAATACATTTACACATAGTTCTTTTGTTTATTAATGTCTATTTAATGTGTCGCTATGGTGCTAAAGGCCTTTACCCTCAAACTACTAAGTTAAATCGTGCCTAAAATTATCTTTTTAATTTCTTTTGACTAATGCAACGATTGTGGGTTCGAACCCCACTCGAGGAATTGAGATATTTATTTACATTTATATTTTCATTTCTTCGCCCTGGTGTCGAGGCAAAAGCGCGACGTTGAGTTCTGCCACTTAACACGCAAAGCCTGCAGAATCCGGTAGAAAGTGGGGAACGGAGTGTCTTAACACTAGCCTTCCCTCTACCTCTGCTGTGTGCGGGATTCAGCGTGAAGCTGATAAACAAACCATATCTCTTGGATACTAACAATATTTTCTTGTAAACTTTCTGGAAGAAATAATTTCATTTTATTTGGTGGTCAAGAGAAATAAAGTGAAAAGATTAGCAATATAATATAACTTCTATTAGTACAATAAGCCATCATTTTTTCATCACGGAAATCATTTGAAGAACAACTGCGGGAATCATCGTACTGTAGACGCAAAGGTAACGGATTTGATTCCCATTTGGGGTAATGATTTTTATAATTATTTTCATTTGAATGCTCCAGTTATAAGTTTATAGTCGACTTTTGCTACGCAACACGTAATGTCACCAAAAATGAGCAGAGAGTTGGGAACGGGACAACATGAAGCACAGTTAAAGAGAGAGAGAGAGTTCAATTCTAAGCAATAAAAATAATCTTATAGTATCGTATTAGTAACAGTATTTCTCTTAACTTTGATTGTTAGGTCTAATTTATATGAAGAATTAATTTTGAATATCATGTTTTTTATACAGTTTTTAATAAAATTAAGATTAAACTCATACAATAGTAGTATATAATGAAAGAAATTCGGTGATATTTATTCTTGCGGTCAACAAATATAGGTAGCAAATATAAATATTTACCATGAACGGAAATTCGATCACTAGATTAAGAGCACCTTATGCACGGAACGAGTTAGAAGGTTTCATAACCGAGTGATAAGAAAATATAAAGGATAAGTATTACCCATACATGTGTTTAGAAATTTGGTTAGAAACTTATGAAGAAATTTACACAAAAATGCTATCAAAAGAAAAACCGGAATTCTTATAAGATCGCTTTGCTCTCGCTCCGTCTGTCTCTCCGTCGGTGACCATTTTTCTTAAGATTGCCTAAAAGTATAATTCCAAAATTGATATCAAATATCCACACCTGCTATGCCTTGGAGTACATTGCAGGTGTAATACGCTTTTAAAAATTAACTAAAGATAGCACAGAGTCCGTACGAATTTTAAATATAAAGTAAAAAAGTTAATGAAAAAATCTCCCTGTACGAGTATACCTTACAGCACTTAAACTGTTTAAAACTGTAATTAACTTGTAAGAAGACGATGCAAAATTTTAATTAGAAAGTTTCTTTAAGCAACTCGTAAGCTCACAAGAGTACTTTTTGGAGGGTAATTACGGTATTTCCCGCTAGTTTGGAAGTTTTCAACTTTGAAAGGGGATTCCCGGCTGCGTAATTAACCGCTCAAACAATACCTAGGTACTTTAATTTAAAATCAAGATAACTAACTAAGTTCTTGAATGATAAGAATGTTGCTCATGCGCAATGACAAAATAATTATTTTTCATTTAATCTTATAAAAATCGTCCTCTATACTTTATTATTTTCATTTTAAATTTATTATAATGTTTATAAAGATACTTATTAAATACAAGAGCAAACGACGCGGTGGCATAATCTATGCTTATATTTTCTAGATTTAGAATTTATTAAGCTGAAGCTTAGTTTAGTTGAACGCTACTACATTAAACGTTCTTTTTACATATTTTTTTTCATTTTCACATTGTTTAAATGAAAAAAAGCAGTTAAGGCAAAGGGAACCCAGGAAGCCCAGAAGCAACCTGCTTAGATACTGTTCCCGAAGGAAGTTAAAGTGTTTAGACACTCCACTCCCCACTTTCCACTGAATCTTTGAGACATTGTGTGTTGAATGGCGAAGCTCAACGCCATGCTTTTTCTTATTACCAGAGTGATAAAATGAAAATATAATATTTTTCATTTCCTCGAATTAGAATCGAATCTACAACCTATCGCATTTACAAACACACTTTGTGCCCCTGCGAAACGACTGGCTTCAAAAATCGTAATACGTTTTCACTGAAAAAAAAGAACCTGACATCTTCAACATTAACAAGAGTTCCACCAAATTTACCACTGAATCAAAACACTATCTCCTGTAAAAAGTAATAAAAAAAGAAAAATCAAAACATTCCACGTACAAAATGAACCTATTTACGACCTATATAAAATAAATAAAACATAAAATACAATACTAACGAGAATTGTACCCCGTCGAGGATCTGTTTGTGAACACGGTTCCGCACTCGCCCGCGTTGGTTATTACTTACTATTAACTATTATAGTTCTGATAGCTGGATATCTGGTCAAGGTCGGTGTGGAGATAATATGGGAAGTATAGGTTACCAAATTATTAAAAAAAAAAATCAGCTGCATCCCGCACACAGCAGGGTAGGCAGAGGGAACCTAGTGTTAAGATACTCCGTTGGTTTAAGGGTTTAAGTAAGGAAATACATGGCCACGTGGTTCAAACGTTGGAACCTATCCTTGAAATGTATATGTTGTCATAATGGAGAGTTCATTTCATTACTTTGTAATCAGTTGAAGATTCTTATCAAGAACTTCAGTAAAGGGCTTATTCTAAGTATGACATAGATAAATCTTACCTATGCAACGGCATTAAAGAAATAAATTATGTTAATAATTGAATTACAGTACAAAATTCAACTTATTCGGGAATTTTGTTATAAGTGACATTATCATTTTAGGGTTCCGTGCCTCATAGGTGAAAACCAAACCTTTTTCAAGTTAATAGTCCCCAGGGGTACGGTAAAAATAAGCACATAAGTCAGCGCAATCAAATGCAAAAAAGGCATTGTTCGCATTTTGTATGAAATTCGTCGCGTTATCAAAGCCTATGGGGTACTTCCCGCGGACCTACAGTTATGAAATTTAAACTAAAATCGGAAAAGCGAAAATTTATATTATTTCATAAAAAAAAAATAATTACAAACTTACATCTGTAGTTAATTTCATTCAAAATGAGTGAATATGTTTACAAACTTAAACTTGTTAACTTTTATAATTTGCACTTATCGTTGACATAGAATCTCAGTTGCCATAAATCTCACTGTATGTTTTTTAAATTTTAATTTTTCTGTTGTCTCTATGAAAATTAAAATAAAAAAATTGCATAAAACATTATTTTAATGCAATATCGTGCCCAGAGTGCAGAGTTCAACTTATGCTAACTGCATAACTTACCAACTTCCTGCATATTTCTTAATATTTGCATTGTAATGGTAAATCCTAAGGGGCACTTTTATCTTAAAATATACTCTTTTCTGTATATAAGAAAATTTTTTGTACAAAAAATTAAAAAAAATCTTTTACATATAGACCTAAAGATGATATTGTGAGAATAAAAAGGTATATCCGGATCCTAATCCTTGACGATCCGTCCTTGGTCACAAAATACGGGTTCTGTAAACGTAAAAATTTATATTTATTCTTTATACAATTTTAACATTTAATACACTCGTAAGTTTAGAGATTTCGATAAATTTGCATATAGATTTAAAAAGTATATCCAAAAAGTTTCAATATTACTTTCCTTATGTTTTTTTACATACAACATTTATATTTTGCAGATTGTTCTAGAAGTGATAAAAATTAAGTAATACAATAATCAGATAGGCTGGGAACTCTTGGCTCCAATATAAAAGATCCAAGATCGCTAGATCTCCAGATCTTTAGATCCAGTAATTCAGCAATTCGCCCTAACATCATATTCATGGTCTGGTTTTGTCTTACAAGACTAAATATATTCAGTCAAATCTTTCTTGTATCATAAACCTATCAACAGCAATTTTCTCAATTAATGACAGCAAATTATCCCACAGATAGCAGGGTAAGCAACGAGGAAATTGTAGTGATCAGACACTCTGTTCTCAAATAAGACATTTCCGACTCTTGAGGTACTCCACGCTGCATTATGTCTTCTAAAGTACCTACAACGAATGTAAATCTATATTTTTTTTAAAATTGATCGGTCTTCAATCAAGTTCTTTCGTACAATTTATTTATTATGGAACTAAACTTTTAATTATACCGAATTTAGTGCCGAATTTAACGCAAAAATTAAATTACTATAATATGACTTTATTAATTTAGATATGGCAATTAGCTTTTATAGCAGAGTAAGTAACGTAAGGCAAGCAACTTACTTTGTTTTAAAGGTTCCATCCAAGAGTGGAGCCAATCTAAATATGGATTATACCATAGAACACCTAATGCATGTTAAATCGAAGGCGTCTAAACTTTGACCTGATATCGTTAACCGCACCTGCTTCTCATCAAGTGACTTAGGTATATATTTTTCAATTCTGTTCTAAATTTCAACTCATTTTTTTTTAAATTTATTAATGAATAAAAAAAATATTTAAAAAATTCCTCATTGCCTCATAAATTCTGCGGTAAATGGGTAACTGAGTGTCTTAACTCATTTATTTATTTATTTTGCACTTATTTTGCCAATATTAATGGATTTTTTTAAATATTTTTTACGAGTATAACATATGAGTTATTTAAACCTATATCTTCTCAAAAGTAATATAACATTAATCTTTTCTTCTAATGAATGTTAAATTTTGCAAGGGGTCCTCTCTTACCCGTTTGGGCAAAATTGACTCAATTACATATAAATATTTACTTTGAACATGGGTATGGAGAAATGTAAATTTAGGACAGTGCTTGTTTATATCTCCTTTTCAATTTCATTTATTAAATTTGCAGCTGCTATTTTAGCTAAATTGTAAAGAACCGAAAGTGTGATGTACCTACCTATTTTACAAGATGGTAGGCTGTCTACCTACGCTGCTACCTACGTGCCGGATAGAGAAGAGGCAAAGCACTACTAGCTCAGAATTAAAATAAATTTAAAATTTTTCTTTCCTATGAACTGCTGTACCGTTAACTTTGCTATTTAAAATTCTACGAGGTAAACTTTTAAAGTTAGTTGATCTTAACCAAGTTCAGATATATACATTTCTTGTGATCTTAATTAAAATTTAAGTTTGTTTTCTTCATACAGTATACTGACTTAATTTTAAAATAGTGTTTTGAACTGTAAATGATCATATATTTTATTCAACAACTTCCTATATGACCCTTTAGGCCGTAAAACATAAGTTAAAAACATTTTTCAAAAGCAATTTGAATGTCCAAAGAACCTTTTCTATCTATATACAGATCCTAATGAGTGACATACAGACAACACACAGATATCTATTAGATTTAGAAAATTGAAATTTGCCATGAAGGTTTAAAGGAAGGTTTGTAGAGAGTAAGAGAGAACTAAGAGCGATTTTCTCCAAATTTAAGCGGAAACGAAAAAAAAAGATTTCATTAAGTTTCAAAATGGACGGGAACAATGTTGAATATGTACACGCGCATTTAAACTAATTATCATATATTATCTATAAATATAATTATAATCATAATATCAAGAGCCTTATAGTGTCGTCTATTTTATCATTAAAATGGTAATTGTCATCACTTAGGCTTACTACAGACGTGAGTATTTAGAAATTTATTACAGAGTTCTTGTAGATTGCAGGTTCAAATATTAATATAGAGAAGAATAAGAAATACATCTTATTCATTCAAATTATAATATATCGACTAGTAGTAATTGAGAAACGAAGTGATTCGTCACTTTTTCCCCTTTTTCCCTATATGGAAAACCATTAATTTTGTGAACTACAAAAGAAGGAAAGGAGGCTGAGTAATTGGTCCATCAACCGCATAGCACTAGAGTGAGTAAGCTCTTATGCCATAGGCCTTCATTTACAAAAATCGTTTCTTCAAATAGAGTCGTGAATAAGAAAGAAGAGAGAAATTACAATTATCTGTGGGAGAAGAATTTCCGACGACTTAAAAACTACAGTATCTACTGAGCAAAATCGAAGTAAAATAAATTTGTTTAAATTGAACAAATAAGTAAAGACAAGTTTTTTTCTATTACACACAAGCAAGTTTTTTTCTATTATTTTTATGTTAGAAGGTAAAAAAAAATTTAAGATTATAGTAGATGAATTACTGATCCACTATAATATTGTAGTTTAAGATACGATATCTGGCAATCCAAGGCCGCATTATAAAAGAACAGGCGATGCTCGTAGGTTCGATTCCCATTCGGGGGTCTTAATTAATATTTATTAATATTTTAATTTCTTCGGTCTGGTAACAAGACAACCCGCCGTGTTAAGTTCCACTAAACACGCAAAACCTCAAAAAATCGGTGGAAAGTGGGGAACTTAGTGCCTTAACACTAGGTTCCCTTTGTCTACATTGCTATACAGCGTGATGCCGATTAATTAATATATAAATTTATTTTATTTTAGGTTTTGTAACGCGACTTTATTAGGTCTTTAATATAAGACCAAACCATATCATATATTTAAGTGCTCATACAAAAACAAGAACCTACTTGAAACTTACTAATAGATAAGACTTATTTTGCTTGAAATCTTAACATTTACAAAAGATAATATTAATAATTACAAGTAGCAATAGTTAACGTTACATTTATTTATAGTTTAATATTAATTTTTCATAATTTCTAAATAAGTACCTAAAGCCAAAGGAAAGTTGTGGATTGACAGACTGGTTGTGGGTTCGATCCCCGCTCGGGGAAATGAAATATGTATTTAAATTTATATTTTCACTTCTTCGATCTGGTGTCGAGGCAAAATGCGGGGTTGAGTTCCGTCACTCACAATGTCTCTAGAATTCAGCGAAAAATGGAGAACTAGGTCACTTAACTTAACACTAGGTTTCAATCTGCCTACCCTACTGTATGCGACATATACAGTGTGAAGCTTTTAAGTAACTAATCTAAAGAAAGAAATTGATCAATTTGACAATATAAATCATAGACTGACTTTAAAAATAATAATTTTGCGTTTGGGTTCGAGTACTACGCACATTGATGAAAAAACATTATTCAAAATCAATTTACATTTTCTAAGGAGATTATAATTTAACATCGAAAACTATTAAATGGTCAGTGAATAAAAGTGTATTTATTTATTTACATGAATAATAAATAAAACGATTATTTAATTAAAATTAATTTATAAAACTTAATTTATTTATATTAGTATTCTTGTTTTAATTCAATAATGAAACAAAACAGAGTTCGCTCGTGAAACAAATAAACTCGTTTATATCAAACACCAATAAGCGAACGGAAGCCATATAGGAGGAAGTACAATATTATTTCAACTGTGATTGGCTGTAAGATGTTAATTATTCTATTAAATGTACCTATTATTATTTTTAATGATACTGATTTATAAATTAGTAACAAACACTCTTTTCCCCATTTTCCTCCGATTTCTGGAAGCATTGCGTGTTGAGTGACGGGATTCAACGCCGCGGTTTGCCTCGACACCAGAGTGAAGAACTAAAAAATAATTTTAAATAAATATTTCATTTCTTCGAGTGGGGGATTGAACCCAGAACCAGTCGTGTTTACAATTACACACTTGTGCGCCTGCCCCTTGAATGGACTCTCTAGATTTCTACTTCTAGAAAAATAGAGATGATCCGACGGTACCCGGCGGTAATTATTTTTGGTGTGGGTACTTAAAAATGTGTAATTTCAAATCTTTTTCATGTGCCATATCGATTTTGAGGCATGAAGCACAGAAGGAAGCCTTAACACGATTAAAATGTAATTACTTCACAGGGTGCGTACTTAAATCGTATGTCTAAGAAAAGTTAAATGTTCAATATCGTAAAACTTCCGTTTTCTATTAATCGATTTGACACAGCAAAACTTTGATATCCTACAATTAGGCATTCAAGCATTAAATGCGATCTAGAAAGTATAAAAAAAGATAGTTCTAGGCCGCTATAGCAAAGTAAAAAAAAGGAAATTAGTGTTAAAACACTCCAATTTTTTTTTAAAAAAGGAAAGTAATGTTAAAAATCCCCAATTTTTTAAATCGCATGTTGAATGGCCTAACTCAACGCCGTGCTTGATATACCAGAGCGAAGAAATGAAAATAATTTATATGTAATCTCTCCCACGAGTGTGAATCGAACCCACAATCATTGCGTCTACAGTTACCTGCCCCAATGCGCCTAGATGACTCCTAAAATGTAATACCTAAAAATTAATCATGTTTTTATCAAAATTCATAAACAACAGAAGTCACGTACGATATTTGTTAAACTCTTTGAAATCATATCTTTTTTAAAGTGGATGAGACACTTTAACTTAATTACACTTAAAAAGACTATAAAAGACTTGTAATTTATCTTCTAATTCACTACGCATCGTGATATTTCATTATAACATAACGAAATTTAACGAAAAAATGCTTATTTTCAAGGCATTTCAGTTAATTTTAGTGTCTGTAATTTGTGTCACCTTGGCTGAAGGTAGGTTAAAGTTGATACTCGCTTCGGGCTAATTTTGTTATATTAAAAGAAATTTTAGGCAATTACTTTTATATTACTTTTGTGTTTACAAAGGGAATGTTATAATCGTGTTAAATTTATTCTTGCTTTATTGAAATACTTATATTAAAAAAATATACCAGCATCACGCTTTATCCCTCACACTGCGGGGTACACGAGTACCCTAGACCTCCAGTTGACAAGACACTCCGTCCGACTTTCCGTCGAATTTTGGAGCCATTGCGTGTTGAGTGGCGGAACTTAACGCCGTTCCCTCGTTACCAGAGCGAGGAAATGAAAACATTTTGAACGAGGATTTGAAAGAGAAATAAAATACATACTTAATATAACAAAAGAAGAATGTGTTTACAAAAACATCGTTGGAACGGAATTACTTATTATAATTGAAAACAAAAGTAACTGATACATTCCGCTTTCTCTCAGAGCAACTTGGAATTTGAATAAAATATCATGATTCTAATAAAACTTGGTTATTACAAAGAGTATCTCTTTTCCTATTTAATTAAACATTTTTTTCAGCAGGGAGGCTAGTTTTAAAGCACTACGCTAACTTCGCCTCGATATGAAAGCGAAGAAATGAAAATACTAAAATAATAATTTCCTCGAATGGGCATCGAACCCACACCATATCGTGTTTACAGTCAAACGCTTGCCCTGCGCCACGACTGGGCTCTAATTAAACAATAATAATAAAAAATTAGAAATGTTACAAACGTGCACAGAATTTGGAATTTTTATATTATTTTGGATGTCTGTCTGTATATTCAATTAGTGATTTAAAAAATTAACAAGCGAGATGTCAAGACAATGATAACTTGTTCTTAATTAAAATACTTGCTTATTCTAAACAAAGTCTGGGTGTTTTAATATATAAAAGAACTTTTATAGTTATTGAAATATTCTGTAAAGAAATTTTGCTCTTATTAATCAGTTAGTTAAACTTTTGTTATCATACCTTTTTGAAGATTTAAAGATTCTTCTAAGAAAAAAGTCACGATGAGTTTCTTATATCGGTCCTCAGGCCTAAGTGCCCTTGGGTAAATTATTTGACGTTTAAAAAATAAACTTTTTATTTAAAAATTTTTGAAATTCATTTTGAGGAGAATAACACTTTAAAATAAAATAAAAAACAGTACTGTTAATATTATCATATTTTTAGGACGTTTACTGCCGAGGACCTATGATGAGATATCACCGCGTATAGTAGGAGGGCAGGATGCGCCGGACGGTGGAATACCATACCAGGCATCCTTGAGGTCTATCTTCGGTTCTCATTTCTGTGGAGGTTCCATAATAAGCCAGGAATGGGTGCTCACAGCTGCACATTGTACTGTTGGGTAAGCATTTTTAAGTTAAAACATCTAAATTATATAATACATATTTCATCTTCACAAACTCAGGCTATTTTACGAATATTATTAATTGAATGTTATAATTATCACCAAATTAACCAAAAAAATAATTTAAATATATATATTCATTTCCCAAATAATAATTGAACTGGAAACTATTGTTTTTTACTAGAAGATGCTCATCTGCGCCATGGTAAATGGCTAAATTTAAATGATGTTATAAGATATTCGATGCCTTTGTGCTCTGGGTTTGAATATATTCAAATTTTATCATCTTGTACGTAAACTTACTTATTTGACTTTCAATCTCAGAACAAATGCTAATATTGAACGTACCTTATTGTTTCCTGGCACTGTTAAGACGAACTTGTTTGACTTACTAAGACTCATGTGATTATTTGGTGTTTGGGAAGTACTCAAATGTAAAATATTATTCTAGGTTCAAATCGCACTATCAATATTATCTTTAAACTTACAACACGGAAAAACTATAATAAATAAGTAATATAAAAAAATACAGTCAATGCGCTTATTAATATAGCTACTGGAAATATCTAATCTAAATATTTTATTTTTTTTAATTATTAAATTTTAATATATTTTTTAATGATTACTAGAGATATTATAATTAATAACCAAACCTATTTTCAGCCAAGTAACATATCTGATAAAGGTGGTAGTTGGTACCAACAGTCTTACCTCTGGCGGTAAAAGCCACTCCGTAAGCAAAATTGTAGTGCACGAAAATTACGACAGTCATGAAATAGTGAATGACGTCAGCGTCATCAAAGTGTCGGGGAAAATAGAATTCAACAGCAGAGTCCAGCCTATAAAGCTGCCTGCAGCTAACACACCTGGTGGATCCAAAGTTACTCTTACTGGATGGGGCAGACTATCGGTAAGCAATATGCTAATATGCCATGGAATAATATGCTATATGCCGGCGGAAACCAACGCCGCGCTTTGTCGTGTTACCAATGTTACGGAATTAATATAATATATTTCATTGCTGGGAACAGAAATGACCACAACCAGACAACTTCTATATTCTTTTTTAAATCTCTGTAAATCTAATGTTAAAACACTTCGTTAAAAAATATATATGATCACATCAATTCTTTTACTTTCGACTTAAATATAATAGTAACCTAATTTCCTATGTTTGCTTCGAATTTTAGTATCCAGGCAACCTCCCGGACAAGCTACAAATCATCCAGCTATCAGCTCTCAGCGTGGGCGATTGTCAGAAACGTTACAACGGGTCACTCATATCGATGCCTGTACACAGCAGTCAAATATGCTCACTGACCAAAGCTGGGGAGGGTGCTTGCCATGTAAGTTTTCAGGACTTATTTAAAAGGGATTATTTCTTCTTCGCACTGTTCTTTTTCTTTTTTCATACTTGTAATATTTCTCATTAATGACTGATGAAACAGCGGCGTGGAGTTCCGCTATTCAACACGCTGTGCCTCCAGGATTTGGATCTTAACACTAGTTCCCTTGTTCTTTCTGCTTACCCTTCTATGTGCAGGGTACAGCGAGAAACTAAAAAAATACTGACCTTGATTATAAAAAAAACTAAATCAAATCAACATTCCTTGAAAATATCGTCGTATATTAATATTTTACTTCATAAAATTATGCTTTTTGTAAATGGAATTTTTCAGATACAAAAAAGATAAAATTTCTATATTCACAATTTACAAAGATTTTTTCATATTTTATTATTTTACTTAAATAAAAAACAAGAACAATTTGCTTAAAACAAATAGACAAGTACTGTTAAACATAATAAAATAAAAACCTCTGACCTTTAACCCATATTATCTACATATTCCAAGGTAAAGGTCAAGAAAATTCTTGCAACCTTTTTAAACAGTAAAAAATTTATAAGCACGAAGAATTACATTATATTTTGTACTGCCCTGAGATGTTATCCATTATAGTTATTTATTAGGTAAAAATATAAGGTTTAGTGGAATAAACTTTAGTTTATATGTATATTACTTGGTCTTGGAGTTTCGAGTCTTGAGCTCTCAAGCTTACCCGTATATTTAATACGCGACCTTGAGATTAATCGTCGTTACAGACAGACGGACCACGTAGTGATCCTACAAGGGTTCAATTTCTTCCTTTTGGCTAAAAAACTTTTCCTTATTTTTTTTCGTACAAACTGGGAACCTGTGTTTAAATACTCTGTTCCAATTGAGACACTTCCGTTCCCCACGTATAAGAACAATATTCAAAGATTAATCGACTTAGTCAGAAGTAGTCAACAGTTACTTAATAAAATTATAGTAGAAACATTATAGAATGTGGTCACTGGAAAAATACTTGGAAAGTTATTGAATTATTTTGTAAGCTGATCAAGTCTATTTTCGCCCGCCCTTAATATAGGGAATGTTTACGAATTACTTGTACCTATAAGTTATTTTTATAGGCATTTGATACGATAATGGCGCAGGAGACGAGGAGGGATGTTTATTTTTCTGTTAATAATTAACTTAGGATTTTAATATTATAATATATGTTTTGCTGTACATTGTATTCTGCACATAGCAAGGTAGGCACAGGGAACCTAGGAACCTAATGTTAGGTCACACGACACTTCCGTTCCAAACTTTTCGCCGAATTGTGTCTTGAGCGCGCCGCGCTCTACCTCGCGACACCAAAGGAATGAAAATATTAAATATTTCATTTCCTCGAGTGGGAATCGAACCCACGACCAGTCGCTTTTACATTCACACACTTGCACCCCTGTAAGAAATATTTCTCATTTTCATTTTCTTGGGGAAATTAAATATTTCTTATTTTAATTTACTCGCACTGTTTTTCATTTGCTCTTTAATGTTTCAGGGAGACTCTGGCGGACCACTCGTTCAGAACGGTACTGTAGTAGGGATAGTGTCCTGGGGATATCCTTGCGCCCGCGGTTACCCTGACGTGTATTCTCGCGTCTACAGCTTCAAGAATTGGATTTTGGAACATACCAACATATAATATGCTAATTAAATGACAAAAATTATAAATCAGTATTAAATAAATGTATTATTCCCTGTATTTTAATGTTTTATTTA